>ML795502.1:348527-364594 GCA_009831015.1 Picea engelmannii | reverse complement strand
ACAATTGAGACGTTGTACTAATATTTTATTAATGAAGTTATGGGTTGATCCAGGTGGATACTAGTGGCTGTAAATTTTAATGACAAATTCAACAAGCTAACAATTATGTCATACACTTAGCAACCTAGAGATAACTGTCTTGCATGAACTTTGATATGTCTAAAACCCACATTCACAAATTTCCATAAGCATAAATACACATTGCTAAGTAATTATGCAGCGAAAATAAACACAATGAACACCATTCAATCACCCATGAATAACTCATAAATT
This sequence comes from Picea engelmannii, assembly GCA_009831015.1. Lineage (NCBI taxonomy): Eukaryota > Viridiplantae > Streptophyta > Pinopsida > Pinales > Pinaceae > Picea > Picea engelmannii. The sequence goes on along the minus strand of ML795502.1, from coordinate 364,321 downwards.
TAGGAAAATGCCAGGGAAAACCCCAATGTGGGGAAACCTAATGAGAGAGAGAGAGAGAGAGAGAGATCTTATTATTCAGCTTTATAAAAGTACATAACAACAACAAAATCACATTTCTAGCCAAGAGAAAAACCACTTACAACACCCAAACAGTCTCACCAAATCTGCCTCGATTTCCATGCCAAGTTTGTACTGCTGTACGACCCACCCAGAAAAGTTTCACCTCAAAATTCGTGTAAACATACTGCTGTATAGAATGTTCTGTATGGCCCAGCAGCAACAAAAACAACCTTAAAAACTTTGCCAATCCTGCCTCGATATTCGTGCCCTTTTCTCTTGTTGTACGGACTGTACGGATCTGTACAATACGACCTCCAAAAACAAAAAATCAACTCAACAACAAAACATAAATTTATCCTTGGGATTTGTGGCCTAGCTCTCTTGGAAAATGTGCCCTCTTTCCTCTCTCAAGCTTACTCATAAAATTCTCTCTCAATCTCCTCCTCTTGTGTCTTGCACACTACCCAATGCATTCTTTTATAAATTTGAAAATGACTTTTTTCCTCCAAAGTGTCTTTTCACCTTCCCCAACCCTAAATCCAAAGGCCAAGATCTAATCTTTCCTTTTGCAAGATCAAGGGTCATGATTCATTCNCTCCAAAATGAATCACTTAAAATATTAAAGTAATTTCACTTTATTACATAAGTGCACTTTATGAAATAAAGTCACTTTAAAATTAGAAGGTACACTTTATTAAAAAGTCACTTTAATAAAAGAACCACTTTACAACTTTATAAAAACCCATTACAAAGTTAAGTGCCTAGTAGTGTCAACATAAAGTAACATTTGCATACACGACAAAACATGTGGAGTACCTCCCGAGCTATAAAGCTAACACTCCCTCTTTGCGAGGGATGTACTCGCTGCCGTCTCCATAATCTCGTCCCATCACACTATGCTTTGTAGGAGCTCCCTCTGAACCTGGAGTTATCCTCAATACCTACACAAAACTTGAACTAGAAGATCTTCCCCTGACAACTACCCGGATCCCTGAGCTCCTTGGAGAATCCACTTCATCCTAAGCATTGGTTCGACCACACTGGTTAAGCCTTCTGCTAGTGCTCATAAGAGACTCACTCTCTTCTCTCGGAATGCAAGACTAAATCCTTGGGCCCACCACAGTCTCAAGAGCCTCTTCATGCTTCTCATCCGACGTTGAATCATACACTGAAGGTTTTCCTCGCAACATATACAACCTGTTCACCCGATCACCGATCAACTGCATTTCCACCGTGTCCGCTCCCTCCCTATAGATAAAGACATGTTTCCTCTTGAACAATGTACAATATCCAACATCCTCTAAGGATGATACTGAGAGAAAGTTAATCCTCAACCCTGGAACAAAGAGAACTCCATCAAGCTCCAACAATACTCCATACCCGAGTTGGAATCTAACCCTTCCAACTCCATGTACAACTCATGCCGTACCACCTTCATTTACCACCTGTCATTCAGGACTTGTCTCTGTGATATTAAGGAATACTCGCCATATTCTCGTCATGTGGCAAGAGGCTCCACTATCCACAATCCATCTAATATCACCCCCAAATCCTCCACTACCGACACTGGAAACTAGGGTAACCAAAGAAAATTCCCTGTCATACTTGGAAGTAAAGTCCTCCATGAATGTTGTATAATATTTCTCAGGCCCCTCTGGTTCCTTCTTCTTCTTCTTCTTTCTCTCAGGACAATGAGAAGCAAGTTTCCCCAACTGGTTACAACAATAACATTTGACTTTACTCAAGTCCCTCCTGGAACCTCCTTTCTTATTTCTCTTTGCAGTAAGAGCAACATTCTCATCATCTCCATTTGTTTTCTGTCCACTTCTCTGAGATCCTTCTCGGATCTCCTCTTGAGTGAAATATTCCCACAGTCTGATCCAATCTGGAATATTCTCACAACCCACCACACACTTCACAAAGACTTCCCATTCTTTGGTGAATCCTTTCAAGGTTATTCTCACCAACTCTGAATCTGATATGACCTCTCCAACAACAACCAACTCATCTTTCACTTGAGCTACCCGGGTAAGATAAGAAGAAACACTCTTCTGCTTACCCATCTTGGTATCATGCAACTTAGCCTTCAAGGCCATTTTTCAGTTCTCATTCTTTGCCTCAAATAAGTTCTTAAGTGCATCCCACATCTCCTTGGTTGTCTTCTTCTCAGCCACGTGTGAGATAAGGTGATCCTTCCTCTGAGCCTTGGCTTCCTTGACCGCATGCAAATCCAAAGAAACATGATTTGTTGCGGGAACCACAACAACATAACTGACATAGTTCCAAATCTTGTTCTCCTTGAGAACAACTGACATCCAGACCTTCCACTGCAAATAGTTGGAAATGCCATCCAACCGATCCTCAAATCTAATGCATGCAACCATATTCCCTGTCACAACTCAAGGAAAACAATCACAAATTCCCCCCCTTCAACCTTGCCCAAAAATCTCACTGTTCACTGTCACTAAGAGCGCAAGCTCTGATACCATGTAAATTTTAATGACAAATTCAACAAGCTAACAATTATGTCATACACTTAGCAACCTAGAGATATCTGTCTTGCATGAACTCTGATATGCATAAAACCCACATTCAAAAATTTCAATAAGCAGAAATACACATTGCTAAGTAATTATGCAACAAAAATAAACACAGTGAACAACATTCAATCACCCATGAATAACTCAGAAATTTAGGCAAATGCTAGGGAAAACCCCAATGTGGGGAAATCCAATGAGAGAGAGAGAGAGAGAGATCTTATTATTCAACCTCAGACAAGTACATAACAACAACAAAATCACATTTCTAGCCAAGAGAAAAACCACTTACAACACCCAAACTGTCCCACCAAATCTGCCTCGATTTCTATGCCAAGTTTGTACTACTGTACGACCCACCCAAAAAAGTTGCACCTCGAAAATTGTGCAAACAACCTGTTGTATAGATTGTTCTATACAACCCAACAACAACAAAAACTGCCGTAAAAATTGTGCCAATATCGCCTCGATTTTTGTGCCCTTTCCTCTTGTTGTACGAATTGTACGGATCCGTACAGTATGGACTCCAATGATAGAAAATCAACTTAGCAACAAAACAAAAAATTCTCCTTGGGATTTGTGCCCTAGATCTCTTGGAAAATGTGACCTCTTTGCTGCCCTTTTTCCTCTCTCAAGCTTACTCAGAAAATTCTCTCTCAATCTCCTCCTCTTATGTCTTGCACACTACCCAATGCATTCTTTTATAAATTTGAAAATGACTTTTTTCCTCCAAAGTGTCTTTTCACCTTCCCCAACCCTAAATCCAAAGGCCAAGATCTAATCTTTCCTTTTGCAAGATCAAGGGTCATGATTCATTCCCTCCAAAATGAATCACTTAAAATATTAAAGTAATTTCACTTTATTACATAAGTGCACTTTATGAAATAAAGTCACTTTAAAATTAGAAGGTACACTTTACTAAAAATTCACTTTAATAAAAGAGCCACTTTACAACTTTATAAAAACCCATTACAAAGTTAAGTGCCTAGTAGTTTCAACATAAGGTAACATCCGCATACAAGACAATACATGCAAAGTACCTCCCGAACTAAAAAGCTAACAATGGCCACCCAATTGTTCCACTTATTCAGAATGGTTTCATATCTTGGTAGTTTTTCTACAATTTTTTGGGTCCCAAACTTTCGAGGTCGTTTTGAGGCCCTAAATGACGTTTTTTTTGAATTTGTACTCCTCAAATAGATATTTTTTATGGGGTACCAAGCACCCCAAACAAAGATCATATGAAAAAATTTCTCCCCCGGGAAGTTGATGTATCAACTAACCACATCATAGCCCACAAGCCTTTCGGTGTTCATCTTCTGTGGTTAGGGTTTTGGATGTTTATGGTTTTCTTATTGATGTTTTATGTTAAAAGTCATTTTCGGCCTCTATGTAATTAGCTTCTTGCGAATGAGCGTAGTTTTCACATCTCTATCTTCATAGATAAGCTACCATCATTCTAGCTAGCTTGTGTGCGTTGCATTTTACAGTCTTTTGTATTTCAAACAATTATTAATAGAATCTGAGTTTAACTATATCACTGTGTTTCTTGCAATATCTGTGTGTGTTTCCTTCTTGTATATTTTCCTTCATGTCGTTCTCAATCTAATATGGATCAGTGGTATTAGAGCAGTTTGCTCCTTGCCATTTCTTATTGCATGTCCCCGATGAGGTTCGGCTATAGAGAGTTGGGTCTCCAACTAGTTTCTCTTGATGAAAACCGCTCTCTCCAGCCCAAGCGGCCTCCCATGGTGAAAGAAAAGAGAGATGACATAGTAGGAGATCATATCAAACTGTGTCTTGAGGAATCCCTCGCACAACATAGGAATGAGATGATGGATATTTTTTCCGAAATCCTTTGATGGTTGCCAACAACGATGGAGGTACCTTCAACCATCAGTCACTTTGGAGGTGAGACACCATTCAAGGTACAAGTTAAATTTGATATTCATTTTTTTAAAGGCTAGATAGACGTTGATGCTTTGGAAAAATGGTTAAGTCTGCTAGAGGATTATTTCTATGTCCACAATTTTTCCAACAGTGAAAAAATCACCTTCGTGCTCTTTAAATCTCTTCCCCATGTCAGAGATTGGTGGGAAACTTACTGTGAGCAACATGTCGGAGATGAGTCTACAATTTTTGGGCCAGAACCCACTTGGGAGGCTTTTTTTGATGCCCTCAAGGAGCAATAATACCTTGTTGGAAACTATCATGACCAGTAAATGAGATGGACAACTCTATGTTAGGAGAGAGACCAGACGTTGTCATAGCATACCAACATCTTCCATACCTTGCACACAAAGTTAGGTATTAAAGACTTCGAGCAACACCTAGTCCTAAAGTATCGCAGTGGCCTACATAGATACATCAAAACATATATGGAGTTCCTGGACATCTCCTCACTGGGAGCTGCTTACTAATATTTTTTCAAGATCGAACAAAAGTTTAAGCAAAATAATAAGTGGGATTTAAACTCTACAAATCCATCATAGCAAAAGCATCGTAAAGGTGGCCCTAAATCCCAAATAAAAAGAGAAAGCAAGGATGACCGGCCCTAGGACAACCCATTCAAGCCACCAGTAAAGAAGGGTAACGAGAAGTTGAATAAAGACACTAGAAAGTGGTGTGAGTTCCACAAAATTCCTTGACACAACATTGATGAATGTCACTCCAAACAATCATTGTTGGCTGAGATGAAATACTCATAGTTGGATGCCGACTCAGACTCTGATTCAGAACCGAATAAGGTAAAATGAAGCATTAACGCAAAACTCAGTGTCACCATCCCTACCACAAAAGTGCAGCGAGAGGAATCAGAGGAGCTTGAAGAATGGGAGCACCTATTCCACTCATAAATGTGGGTGAAAGGGACCCCCTCCATTTCATTTTTGACAATGGTAGCCAAAAGAACTTAATCTCGATATAGCTCCTCAAGAGGTTGAACCTAAAAACAATGTCACACCTTCATCCATACACCATCAGTTGGCTCAGCCAAGGACAAGACATCCACATTAGCCAACAATGTTTCATGCACTGCAACATCAAACCCTTCAAAGATGAGATATTGTGTGATGTTTCCCCCTTGAAGTTTGTGATGTTCTTTTAGGACAACCATATATGTGGAAGTGTCATGTTGTTTATGAATCTAGGCCCTGAAGTGTCATTATTACTTTGGTAGGTCAACTCTATAGGGTACTAGAGGCAGTACCAAGTACCGTGGTCTCTTTTATCTCCATGAAGCAGTTCCAAAAGGTGGTCTCTCAGACCAGGAGTTTCCACCTCTTTATGGTCCGATAGAAATTTGAATGGAAGATTGCAATTTCCAAACCTTTGCACAAGGTATCTCTACATAGCATCAACAGGTGGATGAGATCATAGAAGAGCACAAAGACATATTTGCCTCTCCTACTGGGGTGCCTTTGCATTGTCAAGTAAAGCACTCAATTGATTTGACACCCGATGCTCCTCTGCCTAATGGCCCTGTATACAAACGTTCTGTTACAGATAATGAAGAAATCAAATTCCAGATCCAAGAACTAATTTTGAAGGGGTACACCAGACCAAGCTCCTCACCTCGCAAGAGCATAATTATTCTAGTATAGAAGAAGGAAGGGAAATGGTGACTTTGTATTGATTACAAATCCCAAAACAATATCGTAGTCAAAAAGCGGTACTCAATCCCCGAGATTGATTATCTTCTCGATCAACTTAAGGGAGCCAAATTTTTCAGTAAGATTGATCTAAAAGCAGGCTACCACCAGCGGTCGATTGAGAAAACAGATGTATGGAAGACAACCTTCAATTCTAAAGAAGGTCTCTTCGAGTGGTTGGTCATGTCTTTCGGCTTGACTAATGCCCCGAACACATTCATGTGGATGATGGTTGATATATTGTGGCCATTTACAAACTCCTTTGTGGTCGTATATCTGGATGACATCCTCATCTTTAGTAAGACTTGGGAGGAACATTTGAAGAAAATTCAGTAGGTCTTGGGCACCCTGCGACAACACAAGTTAAATGCCAATTTGGAGAAGTGTTCCTTCAACATGAAGAGAATCTAATATTTGGGATACATTGTGGATGAGTAGGGTGTGTATGTGGATCCAACCAATATCTAATTCATCCATGATTGTTCAGCCCTGAAGACATTGGCCGAGCTCTGTATATTCTTGGGCCTTTCGAACTTCTACCATAGTTTTGTGTTGGGGTTCTCTCATATTGCTTGGGCCCTGAGCCAAGTTACCAAGGGTGGAGCGAAGGCCAATTTTGTTTGGGTTATGTCCCAACAGAAAGCATTCAAGGATTTGAAATTCCACCTTTGCTCATCACCAATACTTATTCTTTCAGACACGCAACAACCATTTGAGGTTGAGACAGATGCTTCATATTATGCTATCGGTGTTTTCCTCACTTGACATAGGAATCCGATGGCCTATCATAGTGAAACACAATCTGATGTTGTTCATAGACACCCCACCTACAATAAAGAGATGTACTCAATTGTGCAGGTGTGTCAACAATGGAAGAATTACATTCTAGGGAAGGAAACGATCATCCACATTGATCATAGGTATGCAATTAAAGTAGACACAGGTAAAGTTACAAAATGACCTCCATTAGAAGTGGCATGTGTACTTGCAACAATTCCACTTGAACATCAAGTAAAAGAAGGGCAACACCAACTATGTCACAGGCTCCCTCAATCGACTCTTCGTTGTGGCGCTAACCACATTTCTTAACTACTACGGGCATGAGACATCTGGGTGGCCACAATTATACAATAGTGACTCTAAATTTGTTGCTCCCTATCAGACATTGAGTGCAGGAAAACCAGTTCCATACTTTCATCTCCAGGATGGACTACTATGTCATATGATCCATCTTTGTGTTCCTTCAATCAAGCATGAAAAGATTATTTGCGAATCTCATTATAGTGGAGAAGCAAGACACTTTGGTGTGGAAAACACAGTAGTTGTACTGCAAAATCATTTTTATTGCCCGAATATTCGACAAGATGTTCCCAAGTACATCAGATCCTGCACTGCCTGCACCATTTACAAACTTGACATCAAGAAACAAGGGCTATACACCCTTCTACCTACTCCCAATAGGCCTTGGGAGTCCATATCCATGAATTGCATGTCTGGTCTTCCTTCAACCAAGCATGAGAATGACTGTGTCTTTATGGTCATTGATCAATTCTCTAAGATGTCATTTTTGACACCCTGTAAGAAGATAATCACAATTGATATCACTGTTAAGCTCTTCTTTGAATGTGTTTAGGTTCATTTTGGGCTCCCACGAACCATTATTTCAGATCAAGACAGTAGGTTCCCAAGTACTTTTTGGTCTAGCCTATGGTTGATGATGGACACCAAGCTGACCAAATCGACTTCCTTCCACCCACAAATTGATGGAAAAATAGAGGTAGTCAACAAGATGATTGTCGATAACTTGAGGATGTACAATTCCAAACATCCACGCAATGCATGGGATGAGAGACTTCCTTATGTTCAACATAGTCACAACAGAGCCCTCCATAGATCTATTGGACACATCCCTTTTCAGGTGTGCTTGGGGTTCTAGCCATTGGCCCCCATTGACGTAGCTCTTCCCATTGCAACTGCACAGGAAGAGTCCTCCTATGCTCAGACCTAGGTTGATGGAGCACAACCAAATTTGTTGAGAGAATGTTGCACATTCAACAACAAGTTCATGACATTTTGCCTTAATCCAATGCGAAATACAAGAAGCACCACAATAAACATTGGGTACCACATAAGTTTCAGGTGAGAGATAAGGTATGGTTGCATCTGCAGAAAGAGCACCTCACAAGACCCCATCATAAGCTCTGCCCACTCTGATACAGGCCTTGTACCCGGTATTTAATGTGGAACTGCTTCAACCATTATTTCCACCTCTTCTGGACACTTGGGACACAACCGATCACTTGGCCCCTACTGAACTCAATCCTAACTGCATTAAACAGGTAATGATTGATACAATCATGGACACCAAGACAAGATGATTGTCCATAACCTGAGGATGTACAATTCCAAACATTCATGCACATGGGATGAGAGCCTTCCTTATGTTCAACATAGATACAACAGATCCCTCCATAGCTCTATTTCTCACATCCCTTTTCAAGTGTGCTTGGGGTTCCATTCATTGCCCCCCATTGACGTAGCTCTTTCCATTGTAGTTGCATAGAAAGAGTCCTCCCATGCTCCGACCGAGGTTGATGGAGCAACCAAATTTGTTGAGAAAATGTTTCACATTCAACAACAAGTTCATGCCATTTTGCAGAATCCAATGTCAAATAGAAGAAGTGCCATGATCAACATCGAGTACCACACAAGTTTCAAGTGAGAGATAAGGTATGGTTGCATATGCAGAAAGAGCACCTCACAGGACCCCATCAAAATCTCTTCCCACTCCGATACAGGCCTTACACCATCACCAAGGATGTGGGTGAGAATGATTTTGAATTAAGTATTTCCCCTTTCCTTGGGTTGTACCCAATATTTAATGTGGAATTGCTTCGACCATTATTTCCACCTCTCTTGGACACTTCGAACATGGTCGAGCACTTGTCCCCTATAGAAATCAATCCTAAATACATTAAACAGGTAACAATTGATATGATCATGGACACCAAGATGAAGGACACCCTCCAATAGAACACCCAACTCTATCGGGTCGTCGAAGTAGGGAAACTTCTTCACCAGGGAAAGTGGCTCACCAGAAGGGAGATTCAACAGAAGTTTCCATATCTGATGGAGGAAATTGACGCAATGGGGACCATTACTTCTTAAGGGGACATGAATGATTCAAGTGGATATTAGTGTCCACCCACATGTTCCACTAATTCGGAATGGTTTCACATCTTGGCAATTTTTCTACGGTTTTTGGGGTCCCAAACTTCCGAGGTCGTTTTGAGGCCCTAAATGTTTTTTTTTTGACGTGGTAGAAACTAGTTGATTGCTAAAGGCATGTACTAGGATTTTAAGAATCTATACTCCTCGACTAGACCTTTCCGACAGGGTATTGAACGCCCCAAATGGAGATCGTATGAAAAATTTGTGCCGCCGAGAAGTTGATGTATCAACTAACCACATTGGGGCCCACAAACCTTTTGTCTTTTCATCTTCTGGGGTTAGGGTTTTCTCATTGATGTTTTATGTTAAAAGGCCTTTTTGGCCTCTTTGTAATCAGGTTCTTGTGAATAAGCACAATCGTCACATCTCTATCTTCAGAGATAAGCTACCACCATTTTGGCTAGCTTGTGTGTTTTGCATGGGGCCCACAAACCTTTTGGATTTTTATCTTCTGGGGTTAGGGTTTTGGATTTTTAGGGTTTTCTCATTGATTTTTTTATGTTAAAAGGCCTTTTCGGCCTCTTTGTAATCAACTTCTTGTGAATGAGCGCAATCGTCACATATTTATCTTCAGAGATAAGCTACCACCATTCTAGCTAGCTTGTGTGTTTTGCATTTTATAGTCTTTTGTATTTCAGACAGTAATTAATAGAATTTGATTTTAATTGTGTTACTGTGTTTCTTGAAATATATATGTGTGTTTCCTTGTTATATATTTTCCTTCATGTCATTCTCAATATAATCTGGATCATGGGTAATATCTAAATCAACAAGTACAATGACTTTTTGCTTCTAGATGTATATTACTATCTTGAGGGTTTGAGGTGTTGATACATCTACCAATGCATGAACTAATACTTCACACTTGGTATCTTCATCTATGCTATGCAAAATTCCACATATTTTTCTTGCTCTTTTAGTTTCATAATTTCTTCCTCACTCATTTGTCAGGGTGCCTCTATTTCCTCCTCGTCATTATTTTTCAATGTGAACAATTTTTTTCTTGACATTTATGCCCATTGGACCATTTAGTATTACAACCAAAGCATAGACATTTTGTTTGTCTTTCACCATTTCCTTTTCTAATATTCAAGTGGGTTGAAGAGTGGTTGCCTTATGAGGAACACATGTTTCTCTACTTCCTGCGTATGTTCCAGTGGTATACTTGCAGGTAGACACATTCTTAGCTTGAATATGAAACATAAACATCATAGCTTCACCAACATTTCTTGGAATTTTTAGGAGAAGCTCATGTTTAATGTCCACCCATGTAAGCTTCCAACAAACGTTTGTCACTTATGTTATCCACCCTTGTGGCCAACACTTGAGATTTTGAATTATAATCCTTAACAAGACTTGAGTACTTGATTCTTGTCAATTGACTTAAGTATTCTTGTTCGCAAACATTAGCATATTGCACTTCTAGGTCCCTTGTAAATAAACCCTAAGTATAATTATAAAAAAGAGGACGTCTTTTAACTACCCATTGCTACCACTGACTTTGGTTTTGTCTCAAAATACAAAATTGCTAAGCAATTCCTTTGCTTATCATCAATAATCTTATGCAATTCAAAATTGTATTGATCTCTTTGGTTCACCCATATAAAGGAACAAGTTCCATAAAACTTTCTTAACTCAACCTTAGGAAAGTGGATACCCTTGGGAATCCATCCATGATTAGCTCCAATAACAGAGTTAAATCCTTTTGAAATATTATTGCATCTTTATTCTCGTGAGCTCCTTGATTCACTTTATCACTTTTAAGAAGCCTCTTATAAAGGGCATGTGTGAGCATGGCTTATGTAGATTTATGTTATTGTTCAAGAATAGTATATTTCCACTTTTTATTTTTATCTTCCTTTTTCTTTTTATTTTCTTCTTGAAAACATATATAGGCAACTTGTTTTCAACATTATATTATCAATATTCTTATATTGGCTCTACAAATTGGATACTTGGTTCTCTATGTCTTCACTTTCTTCATGAGTCATCAATGAGCTCTCTGGGAGTTAGCTAATGTAGATTTTTTTCTAGCACCCCTTCCCATGTAAGCCAAAAATAATATTTACCTACAATTCTCCTCTTTTATAATATTAATGACACTTTTAAATCTCCTCAAACAAAGATTCTAATAAAAAGTTTTGAAAGTTTCAAGTTAACATACGTGTTTAAGCCCTTATTTGGGGAATGCCATATAAGTCGTCTTCCTACTCGTTACAATTTCATTAATTATAATTCTCTATTGCTGAAATTTTTAGAGGACATATCCTAAGATGTTAACTTCAAACTCCCACTCGTCCCATTCAATTTGGACCTTCCAAGAGAAATTTATGCTTGCATTACCAAAACTTATTTTTTTCCCTATTTTAGGAAAACAAACTTGTGCACATTTCCACATCATCAATTCGTCACTTCCAAGTCTGAAGTTTGGACCCAAAACACCCTAGTTTATCTTCTTTCCAATGCAATTGGTGGCACTCTATTTGGAGTTCGCTAGCATCAAATATAATTATTTTAATGAGAATATTTTGAGACTAGTTTTCGAACTAGTAAAAAACCCTATCTTCTATGGCATGTAACTTTGAAAGTATAGTGAACTAGAATATGAAATTTTAATTCAATGTACTTCACTATGTCTATGCACCCTAAAAATTAAGATTTTTTTTTTCCCTATTTTAGGAAAACAAACTTGTACACATTTCCACATCACCAATTCTTCACTTCCAAGTTTGAAGTTTGGACCCAAAACACCCTAGTATATCATCTTTCCAATCAATTGGTGGCACTCTATTTGGATTTTGTTAGCATCAAATATAATTGTTTTATTGAGAATGCTTTGAGACTAGTTTTAGGACTAGCAAAAAACCCTAACTTCTATGGTATCTAACTTTGAAAGTATAGTGAGCTAGAATATGAAATTTTAATCCAATGTACTTCACTATGTCTATGCACCCTAAAAATTAAGATAACCCCAAAAAATTTAGAATGAAAATAGTAAGATGACCTCTTTGAAAGAGCTAAACCCACTCTAGTACCAAATATTATGTACCAAATAACCCAAATAGCATAAAATAGAAAGAATGATTAATTCCATGCCTTGAAAATGATATAAATTCAATTAATATGAAGCATTTTCAAAGAAACAACTTCCTTTTACAATATATAATCAAAGACACATGACCATATACTTATTCAAATGAATCTCATTTATTATAAATAAGAGATTAAAAAATGAACATAATGTATCTTACACTACTTAATTACAACTAATGAATAAAGGTAACCCCTCATTTTTTTTTTCCAACAATCAATTACTCATTATATTAAATATAATTGTGTACATCAACAAACATACTTGAAAGATAAGAGATACAATTGTCCATGATAGGAAAGACGATAGACACCCATACCAACGCATGGGATGAAGAAAAGTATAAAAACCATTACAAAACTCTAAGACCACCAACTATCCACACTTGTTCGTACCAAAACATTGCATATTGCATTTTTAATGTTAACATAAGTTTGGACAATACTCTACCCTATATGAAATTTTCAAAACCTGCAACTATTTCTTGATGGCCTATAATGGCAGGGAGGTACTACAAGCTGGGTCTTGGAGGGAGCCACCTCTTATTTTGCAGGAACGCCAGTTTACAAGATGGTGTAGCCCCTTTTGTAGTTTTGGTAGGTCTTATCTGCACCTTAGTTGTTTTTCGGGAGGACCATTCATTTAGGCCATGAACTTCCAAATTTTAGCGGAGGCATTGCCCATTATTTTGTTGTTTTTTTCAAAACCTTGGTGCTATTTGGAGGGACTTGGTGGTGGCTCTCCATTGGAGTGTCATAGTTAGTGTGCTCCACTTGGCGATGGTTGAATGCTCTCTGTTTGTTGTAGTCGGAGGATTTTATAGCGCGTCTTATCAGACTTTGGTGATTACACTCTGTAGTTATTGATTCTTAACTGTCTCTTGGGGAGAGTGTATATTTCATGTGCCTCTAACCTGAGCTTCCCTCAATGGTAGTCGTATGGCACCCCACATATCGAGCCAACTAGCTCCATGATGAAAGATGCCATCAACGCACTTATGAGTGCGGTGGAAGAGGAAACTTTGGAACAAGATGGACTATTTAATGTGCTTGACACTCCATTAACTACTCAGCTAGCCTCTTCTACAAATACAAATATTACCACTGATACTTTTCATTTCCCTACTACAAGCAAAACATAACGACAGAGTCTGGGTAATGTGCAGTCTGGTCCTTCTCTTCCAGGGTGCGTTGCTTCAACTGGTGTGAATAAGAATTGGGGCAGTGGTGTGGATTTTCATATTGGTTGTAAGTTTTTAACTACTCGACAGTCGACAAAGAGGCCGTGGCTACCTAACCGGGCCTATTGGAAAATGGTGTTGGGTGATGATTTAGGATTAGAGGAAGTGACGAATCTGGCGTTAACGACCCTGGTCAGTAGGTATTCCTATCGTTCGCACTGTACCACCCCATTACATACTTGGGTGAAGGTGAACTGAGCGCCATTTCTTGGGTATACTCCATATGTGTTCTTTCTCCCATGAAGTTGGATTGGCTTCAGGTTTCATTTGTCGGAAGATGTTGAGAAGATAATTGGTAGGATTTGGTCTTTTGATACTGGAATTTTGATGCTCAAGAGATGGAGAATCTCTTTTGATCCTGCACAAGAATACTTTCAGTTTAGACACTTTTGGATTTTTCTCCCCGAACTTCTGTTAAATTTGTGGAATAAGAGAGTGCTAGCTGCCATTGGGAACTCTTTGGGATGTTTAATAGTTGTGGATGAAAGTTCACTGTGTGCGTCAAACTATAAGCTTGCAAGGGTATCGGTGGAGGTGGAAATCCACTCTAGTTTGTTGGAAACTTTGGACATTCAGTGGAGGGACCAATATTTTTCTCAAAAACTTGATTACATGGGTATACCTTTCTGTTGTACCCTTTGTCGAAGGATGGGACACCTGAGAATCTCTTTTCATGGTTTTGTAGAAGAGGAATATTAAGAGAACTCTCGTCTGCAGAAAATGCAGAGAAATGATTCACCAGAGTTCAATTTGACTGCTCACGAGGTACCATGTCCTGCCTCCTCGGACTCTTCGAACGGTTCAGGATCAGAAACCTTTACAGGTAAGTTAAGAACACATTGTCCCTGTTTTTTTTAAGTCACTTACCACTTTGGAAAATCTCGCCTTGGATAATTCGACACCGTTGGGAACTGAGCCTGGTATTACCCCACATGACCCTACTCTAACCTCCTTGAAGGTCACAGAGCCTTCACAGAACCTTACTTCCTCTGGGTGGGATTATGTTCCTTTGGGGGACCCTTTGTTGGACATGGTGGTTGTCAAACCTGTCATTGGCTCAGTAAGGGATCACACTACTTGGTTAGAACCTAGAGTGTGTTTTCAGGCTTCAGATACTTTTTTGGAGGTGGGGGTTTTTGACGATTTAAAACGTCAATGTAATTTCGCCCGCAAAGTGTTGCTAAAGCCTATTATTATATAAGACTAAATTTGATAGTAGGTGGGACCCCTTGAACTTTTGAAGATCATACCTATTCATTTTCAATGTTATGATGATGTGATACAAAGGTTTACATGGTTTATGAGAATATGGTTGTCATTGATAGGAGTTAATCTTTGAGATGTTGTTCCTTCATGATACTACAACCTGCTATTTGTTGAAATAATGTAATTGCAAAGTGTATTCTTATTATTATTTGATATATTATTCATTGGATCAACCCCCATTGTGGATTGATCATGTCGGCTATTGTAAAAGGACCAAATCCCCTTTTGCGGATTGTTCATAATGTAATTGTAATAGGAAGAAAGAGAAGTCGGCCCCATAATATATCAAAGAGGCCCCGAAATATAATAAGGTGGTTATAACCACCCAAAAGAAGAAGTCGTCCCTGCCAGTGAAAGGGAACTCCCATATGTGCCAGTCTTGTATAAATAAGGAGGCTAGCGCCTCAGTTAGACACTCACTCACTTGTTCATTGAGAGATAAGTTTCAGATTTGCAGTTGGAGGAGAGAGAGAGAGAGAGAGAGAGAGAGAGAGAGAGAGAGAGAGAGAGAGAGAGAGAGAGGCGCATCTTTGTGAGAGGAAATTCTATACTTGTTTGAGTTATCTCTTGGCATTATATTGGCTATCTATAATAAGGAAGTTTTGTTGGGTTTTCTTCCCCTAGAGGGTTTCCCAGGATAAATGTTGTGTCTCTTGTGATTGTGTATTTCTCAGTGATCTTGTCTTATGTTGTTGTTATCTATTGAAATGAAAAGAACT
>ML795502.1:338211-348477 GCA_009831015.1 Picea engelmannii | reverse complement strand
TTGTTGGGTTTTCTTCCCCTAGAGGGTTTCCCAGGATAAATGTTGTGTCTCTTGTGATTGTGTATTTCTCAGTGATCTTGTCTTATGTTGTTGTTATCTATTGAAATGAAAAGAACTATAATAATGTATTAAACATTAACATGGTATCAGAGCCAAGCTGAAGAGAGCATCTTTCACAAGAGAAAAGTGAAAAACGTCACTGTTGCCGTACATGCAAATTAAGGATTTTTGTTGGTGAGGTATTTCAGACCTAAAACCATCTAGAAAAGTGTGCCCTCCCTCAAGTATCATTTTGGCACCTTCAACGCACCTTTTCAGTGGCTAGATCTCCTGAAAAGTGAAACCCTAGTTTCACAAAGTACCACAAGTACCAAAAAACCATAGAACTAGAAGTACCAGAAGTACCAGAGGTACCAGAAAACCAGAAGCATCAGTCCAGAAATCCACAGATCCAGTTTGGAGGGGTAAAATTTGGATTTTCTCAGATCCAAGCACACCAGGCTACTTGCCTCAATAAAGCGCACCTCCTGGTAAGATCAGAATTTGATTTTGAACATTTTTATTTTTGGACATTTTCCCAACTTCAAGTAAAAGATGTCTGCAAGCGTTAAGCTTGTTGACAAGCTAGAAGGTGTGGAAAAATTCCATGCCTGGAAGTATAGGATTGGTCTCATTCTTGAAGAGAATGACCTAGAAATATTCATCAAAGAAGAAGTGTCGGAGCCCACCGATGCTGCAGAAAAAGAAAAGCACCAAAAAGACACAATCAGGGCCAAAAGAATCATTGTTGATTCAATCAAAGACCACCTTATTCTCTATGTGTCATCAAAGAAGACTCTAA
Source organism: Picea engelmannii (assembly GCA_009831015.1). Classification (NCBI taxonomy): domain Eukaryota; kingdom Viridiplantae; phylum Streptophyta; class Pinopsida; order Pinales; family Pinaceae; genus Picea; species Picea engelmannii. The sequence goes on along the minus strand of ML795502.1, from coordinate 347,636 downwards.
AAGAAATGTTTGATGCCCTAAACAGACTATATGAAGTAAATAACATAAACCGGAAGATGAATCTTAGAACTCAGCTCAAGAATACAAGAATGCAGACAGGAGAATCAATCCAAGAATACTTCTCCAGAATATCCCAATTCAAAGAACAACTAGAAGCAATTGGAGATACCGTAGACAAAGATGAACTTATAATGATGGCCCTAAATGGTCTCACAAGACCTTCAGATGCATTCATCCAAACGATTTGTGCCAGAACAGAGAAATTGAAGTTTGACAGTCTATGGGAAGAGTGCATCCAAGAAGAAACAAGAGTAGCTAACCGAGAGGCTTTACTAGCAAGAGATGAAGATCAATCCCTAGCTACTCACACTAAAGGAGGAAGAAAGAAGTCTTACTTCCAGAAAGAGACTTACAAAGAGTCTCAACTCCAAAACAAATTCAATCATAAAGAATCTCATCCAAGGAGATTTCAGAAGAAAGAACAACGAAAGGAAAGAGATGACTCATCTGTACAATGCTACCATTGTGACAAGATGGGACACATTGTGAAATTTTGTCCATATAAATGAGAAGAATATAAGAGGAAACAAAAGAGGCACCATGCCCATGCAATTGAAGATGAAGAGCCACCTGCAAAGATGTTAAGAGAACAAATTAAAGAACATGTCTTAATCTAGGCCCTCTCAGGATTGGTAACACCTGGAGAGGACACTTGGATCATTGATAGTGGTGCCTCCAAGCATATGAAAGGACAAAGAGATATTCTCGCTTACATTTTAGAAAAGAAGTTTTCTCAGAAAGTGACACTTGGAGATAATTACCAATATCCCATCAAGGGAGTGGGAGAATCAAGCTAGAAACTAAATTTAGGGAATTCAATGAAGATGAAGGACATACTCTATGTACCAGGTTTAACAAAGAACCTACTCTCCATTTCATATTTAGAAAAGAAAGGCTTCAGAATTGCCTTTGTAGATGGAGAAGTTCTTATGTGGGCTAAAGGAGAAACCTTAAATGAAGCAATCATCATTGGAAGTGAATAAAATAGCTTGTATAAGCTAAAGGGTCACTCAGAGGCTGCCATGACCCACACCATTGAAAACTCATGTGAAATTTGGCATAGAATATTAGCTCACATTAACTACAAGGCGCTACCATACATATGCAAAGCTGTCACATGTTTACCAGAACTCAAGGTTGATAATGAAGGCATATGCAATGGATGTGCACAAGGGAAGAACATCAAAAACCATTTTCCGAAGAGAGATAACAAAGGAGAAGGAGTCCTAGAACTTGTCCATTCATATGTGTGTGGCCCAATGCCATCATCCTCCATGAGTGGGTATGCATACTATGCATCATTCATTGATGATTATTCTCGTAAGACCTGGTTGTATTTTTTGAAATCTAAAGATGAAGTGTTCAACAAGTTCAATGAATTCAAAGCCTTGATAGAGAATCTTTCTGAAAGAAAGATCAATATACTCAGGTCAAATAATGGAGGAGAATACACCTCAAAAGAGTTCGTGAACTTCTGGAAAGATGTTGGGATAAAGAGGGAACTCACTACTCCCTATAATCCTCAACAAAACGGTGTGGATGAAAGAAAGAACAGAGTGATAATGGAAGCCGTGAAGACCATGATCCACGATCAATATCTTCCTATGTGCTTATGGGAAAAAGCAACAATGACAGTCGTATATGTGCAAAATTGATTGTCCCATAGTGCACTTGGGTTCAAGACCCCGGAAGAGATGTTCACCGGAAAGAAGCCAGAGGTAAGCCATCTCAAAATATTTGGTTGCCCAATATTTATACATATATTGAAAGAGAAAAGAAACAAGCTGGAACCCTTAGGAAAGAAGGGAATATTTGTGGGATACTATGAGGTCTCCAAGGCCTTCAGGATCTATATACTAGCTCACCGCCACATTGATATCAGCAGGGATGTGACCTTTGATGAAGATGCAATGCTCAAGAAATCGAGAAAATGACAGCTTGAAGATGTATGAAGAGGAACCCGTAATCCCGAGAGTTGCAGAATCAATGAGGGAGGTTCCTAGAGATGTTGAACCAGTGAGGGAAGTCGTAACTTCCCCTGATGAGAAAATTCTAGAAGACCATGATGTAGTAGAGTTTCAAGAACCTCCTAAGATGACAATCTCCCATAAAAGAAATCTAGATTGGGCTAGAGAGCTTATTCAATATGGAGATAAATATGGTGTTCCCGAAGGAACCACGAGACATGTGAAGAAACCTAAGGCATTCTCCAGTTATATGGCTTTGATGTGTGATATCCTAGAAAAGGAGCCTACCTGCTTTGAAGAAGCCATTCAGAAGAAAGAATGGGCAGATGCCATGACAGAAGAATACCAATCCATAATAAAGAACGATGTATGGGAAATAGTTCCCAGACCGAATAGCAAGGATGTGGTATTGTCCAGATGGCTCTTTAAAATAAAACATGTTGTTGATGGAAGTATTGAGAAATATAAAGCAAGATTTGTAGTTCGTGGATTTTCTCAAAAAGACGGCATTGGCTATGAAGAGACATTCGCTCCTGTAGTCAGATCCACTTCGATCAAAACCATCATAGCCCTTGCAGCTAAGATGAAGTGGAAGTTACGCCAGGTGGATGTAAAGACAACTTTCCTAAATGGTGTTATCGAAGAGGAAGTATATATAGAGCAACCTCAAGGATTTGAAGTTGAAGACAGGAAGTCTCATGTCTGCAAATTGAAGAAAGCTTTGTACGGATTGAAGCAAGCCCCTAAATCTTGGTATGGTCGAATAGACAACTTTCTGATGAGCTTGGGCTTTACCAAGAGTAAAGAATATTCTAACCTCTACTTCAAGGTTATGAACGATGAGCCAGTGATACTATTTCTATATGTGGATGACTTATTCTTAAATGGAGAAGAAAAGCTCATCACCGAATGTAAGAAGAGACTCGCTTCATAATTTGAGATGAAAAACCTTGGCCTAATGCACTATTTCTTAGGTCTTGAGGTATGGAAGAGTCCAGAGAGGATCTTCCTTAAACAAGGGAAGTATGCAGTCAAAATCTTGAAGAGATTCGACATGTTAGAGTGCAAGCCCATGAATACACCCATGGAAATGAAGCTGAAGCTGTTGGTCGATACTTCATTAGAATTGATTGTATAGACAAATTATTGGATCGCTGATGTATGTGATGAACACCAGAACAGATATTTGTTTTTCCGTGAACACCTTGAGTCAGTTTCTGGTAGAACCCAGACATGTTCACCTTGTGGCTTCAAAACATGTGATGAGGTACCTTAAGGGTACATTAGATTGTGGTCTCAATTATGATGGAGATCATGATTTCACATTGAGTGGGTACACTGATTCATATTGGGCAAGAAGTGTTTCTGACAGAAAAAAACACTTCATGATGTTGTTTCAGTTTGGGATCAACCATGATCTCGTGGCAGAGTAGGAAGAAATCTAGCATTGCTCTCAGCACAATGGAAGCATAATACATTGTTGCATGTTCTGCCAGCTGCGAAGCTATATGGATTCGAAAGCTGTTGACTGACCTATTTGACCTAGAGATGGAAGCAACCATGATCCTATGTGACAACCAGAGCTACATAAAGATGACAGAGAATCCTGTATTCCATGACAGGTTGAAGCACATAGAGATTCGTTATAATTACATCTGTGACATGGTGCAGAGAGGAGCCTTAAAGATCCAGTACGTTAGCACGGATGAACATGTTGCTGATGTGTTGACCAAGCCCCTATCTCGTGTAAAGTTTGAGCACTTTCGAGATAATCTTGGTATAGTCCGAAAGGGCCTTCCTCGAAAGGGGGAGTAGTTGTTGTGATGAGACATCTCTTGCTTCCAGCCTCATTATTGTGACGTAAATCAAGATGATGTGATGAGACTAGAACTGTGCTTCCGGCTTGACAACTGTGACGTAATGCTAGTCTAGTATCCTACTTCCAGCTTGATTGCTATGACGTAAAGCATGACGAGTATCTTTCTTCCAACTTTATTGCTGTGACGTAAAGCAAGAATATGTGTTGTGACTAGTACTGAGCTTCCATCTTGACAAGTTGTGACGTAAATCCAGTCTAGTATCTTGCTTCCATCTTGAGTGCTGTGATGTAAAGCAAGACGACGAGATAAGACTAGTATTGTGCTTCTAGCTTGATAGTTGTGACGTAAATCTAGTCTAGTATCTTGCTTCCACCTGATGGTTGTGACGTAAAGAAAGACGATGAGATGAGACTAGCACTGTGCTTGCAGCTTGATAGATGTGACGTAAAGCCAGTCTAGTATCTTGCTTCCAACTTGATGGTTGTGACGTAAAGCAAGATGATGAGATGAGACTAGTACTATGCTTCTAGCTTGAGAAGCTGTGACGTAAAGCCAGTCTAGTATCTTGCTTCCAACTTGAGTGTTGTGACGTAAAGCAAGACATTGAGATGAGACTAGTACTATGCTTCCAGCTTGAGAAGATGTGATGTAAAGCCAGTCTAGTATCTTGCTTCCAGCTTGATTGATGTGACGTAAAGCAAGATGAGTACTGTGCTTTCGGCTTAACAGTTGTGACATAAAGCTAGTCCTGTATTATGATGAGCTAGCCTCGTGCTATGATGATGATGATGTATTAGTTTTATACTAATACATATTGATACAGATGATGATTGCATTCCTTTGATAATGATGATGTTGTCGATGAACAAAACTTCCGATGATTTATAGATACGCCAGTCAATGTTCCAAGATGATATTGATGATGTTGTCCTCCTAATGTTGTTGATGATAAAGGCCTCTCTCTCGTCTGATGTTGCTATAGAATACCCTTCTTGTTAAGGGGGAGTGTTGAAATAATGTAACTGTAAAGTGTATTCTTATTATTATTTGATATATTATTTATTGGATCAATCCCCATTGTGGATTGATCATGTCGGATATTGTAAAAGGACCAAATCCCCTTTTGCAGATTGGTCATAATGTAATTGTAATAGGCAAAAAGAGAAGTCGGCCCTAGAATATATCAAAGAGGACCCAAAATATAATAAAGGTGGTTATAACCACCCAGAAGAAGTCGACCCTGCTAGTGAAAGGACACTCCCACAGGTGTCAGTCTTGTATAAATAAGGAGGCTAACACCTCACTTAGACACTCACTCACTTGTTCATTGAGAGATAAGTTTCGGAGTTGCAGTTGGAGAAGAGAGAGAGAGAGAGAGAGAGAGAGGCACATCTTTGGGAGAGGACATTCTGTACTTGTTTGAGTTATCTCTTGGCACTCTATTGGCTATCTATAATAAGGAAGTTTTTCTGGATTTTCTTCCCCTAGAGGGTTTCCCAGGATAAATGTTGTGTCTCTTGTGATTGTGTATTTCTCAGTGATCTTGTCTTATGTTGCTGTTATCTATTGAAATGGAAAGAACTATAATAACGGATTAAACATTAACACTATTCATATATGGTATTTGTTCTCCTCTCACCTGCACAACAAACATGTTATTAAAATTACATGAAGGGCAGTTTTGAAGAAGGAAAAGTATTACAACGAGTGCAAAGGGACCTAGTTCTGCAATACTAAATGCATAAAATATTAGTTGATTATTGTTAAACCCTAGCTAACAAGGAAATGGCTATGAAATTGTGTTAAATTACATTTTTATATGCATATGGTGGAAATTTTGGTGGCGCATTTGGCAAGGTGATAATGCAATGGTTATGCATTGGTTAATGTAATTGGTAGCTGATATACATATGTTATGAACGTCGATGGCTCATGGAAGTAATGACTTTGCGATTTTATATAGTCCATATGTATGGTGATTATGCTATGCTTCAGGTTGATGTTGATCACGCTATTAGTGATGATTCTATACATGATCTCTTAGGTTGTATAGTGGTCGAGCCCTTTATTTGAGTTATATTGGGAATATGAATATGGGTGGCGCATTTGGCAAAGTAATAATGTGAATGGTTGAATTTTTATATGGAACTTGGATTATGCTATGGTTTAAATGTGTTGATATTCTCGATGCATGGGTTGATTAATGGTGTTAATGGGGGGTTCATTGGCATGTAGTGCTGAGTAAATGAGATGTGGGTGGAGGCGACGTGCATTTACTGCACGTCACCTTTACCCTTCCATTTGGCCGCCACCCTAGTCAGACTATTTTTTTATCTTGTTGTTGTGTTCACACTCCATATTTTTTGCAGGGTGAAACCGCTCGACCACCTCTTGTCTTAAGGATTTTGATTAACAGGTATGTCTCTTTTGGCCATGTTAGAATATAGAAGATTGTGCTCGTTTTACCATTGACGATACCCTCATCACCCAACCACTGGCCAATGCCACCCTCCGAGCACCTTGACCTTGACCGAGAAGAGAATCCTGGTAGCAATCCAATAGCCAAGAGAGGTTAATGCACCAAGCAAGAATAAAAACTAAGCTGAACAGATGATCCCACCCAGAAGCTAGCGCACCACTTTCCCAGCTCTCCCAGAAACTTGCGCACCAAAACTGCAACTTCCTACGCAGATTTGGCTCTCTCTGCAACTGCTGAGATGATGAATAATGAGAACTGGCGCCCTATATTTATAGTGAACTGGGTAGGCTAACTGGGGCCGAATTCTCCTTCTGGGTATCGATAAATTCATTTTAAATGTATTTGTCCAGCCGAAAACTTGTCTAGGGTTTCCTTCAATTCTTTTCTTCCTTCCGAAGGATTCTAGTCTCGTCATAGGTCACAATAGAGGTTCATACCTCCCGAAGCTACCATAATATTAACACTCCCTCCTAGATAGGGAGGTATGGTTTTGAGCACAACAGACCATTCAACTAGTAGCAACATGAGCATCGTCATTATTATCCAACTGGATAATCTCCTATGACAACTGGTACAATATCAATTGATAGAACACACCTGTGTCTATTCGGGTAGTACGCAACTGCTCAAACCGTGAAACATAATCACAAATAGTGGAACAAATCCACCACAATAGTATATCTACTATCATATATTCTTCATAACAAACATCTGATAGCAACTTGCATAGAAACAATGTTATGATAAAAACTAAATCATCTGGGCCAATCTTTCACTCACGTCTGTGAGATCTGAAAGAATATATGCCCTCAGTATAGAATATCAACAGTGGGCTATCTGACCCATTCTTCTCAAACAAGGAAGAAGGATTATTTATGATTTTTGAGCCTGGACCATTTCTCACCCTGGGCCATTCTTCCTACACTAATTAAAGTGCACCCTGAACAGAATGTATAAACCCTAAGAAATGTTTGGACCATTCCTCACCCTGGGCCATTCCTCCTACACTAATTAAAGTGCACCCTCAAGAGAATGTATAAACCCTAAGGAATGACTGTCCCTGATTGCTAAGCCTAGACTATTCCCCACCCTGGGCCATTCCTTTGACACTAAACAAAGTGTAACTTGGAGAGAATGAGTCTACCCTATGGAATAACTGTCTGGACCATTCCCCACCCTGGGCCATTCCTCCGACACTTAACAAAGTGTAACTTGGAGAGAATGAGTCTTCCCTAAGGAATGTCTGTCCTGCATCAACCTACAAAATGGACCATTCTTCGAAATTGCTCACAACTATGAACTTCGAAAGAATGACTTCCCGACGAGGCAAACCATTCTACTTGACCACTACTCAGAGTGACTGCCAAGAAGAATGACTGTCCTAGACTACTCCCCATGTTAACCACAATGGGAAGTCGATGTCTATGATACATCAACAATCAGTCTGCCTCCCATGTTAACTACAATGAGAAGTCACTGTCCGTAAAAAATATCAATCCACTTTTCGAATAGGAAAGCATCTGTCCAATCTGGACTAATTTTCAATTATAAAAATAAATAATGTTTTCAGTGCTCCCTCCTAACTGGACAGTTATTTAAATCACAAAAATAAATGTTCTTCAAGAATATTTTTTTGTACCTTCTCCTAGTTGGGAGAATCTTCCCTTTTAGCTATAAGGGAGTTATTTCCACGATGCCCATCTTCTCTCGGAAATATGCAAACTTGATTCTGGATAGAGGTTTTGTTAGGATATCTGTTGTCTTCTCATCAGTGGGGATATACTCGAGCTTTACCTCTCCTTCTTGGAATTTATCTCAAATAAAGTAGTATTTGATCTCAATGTGCTTTGACCTTTCATGAAACACTGGATGTTCGGATAATCTTATGCAACTCTGATTATCACAATATATTATGGTAGATTCTAGAGTCTGATCAAATAAATCGGAGATTAACTTCCTTAGCCATACTGCTTATGTGCATGCTTCACAAGCTGCCATATACTCTGCTTCTATTGTACTGAGTGCGACAGACTTTTATTTTCTGCTGCCCCAAGATATCATAGCGGAGCCCAGGCTGAAACACATACCTAAAGTACTCTTTCTATCTTCGGCACTTCCTACCCAATCAGAGTCTGTGAATCCATGAAGTTGGATATCACTGGATGCGATATATCTTAGGCCATAGTTTATTGTCCCATGAATATATCTTAAGACATGCTTTGCAGCTATCCAATGCTCTTGTCTAGGTTCCACCTGGAACTGACTTAATGTATTTACAACAAATCAAATATCTGGTCGAGTATTTACCAAATACATCAATGATCCAATTAGTTGTCGATATAGAGATGGATCAACTGGATCAGAATCTAGGACTTTTACTTTTCTTATTTCCACATTCATAGGAGTGTCCATGGACTTATAGTCCACCATTCCAAACTTTTGAAGGATCTTTATTGCATACTTTCCTTGTCCAAGGAATACTTCACCATGATTCTGCCATACTTCTAGTCCCAAGTAATAATGCATGAGACCTAGATCTTTCATATCAAATTCAGAGGCTAATTCCTTCTTTCACTGAATGATTAGAGATTCTTCACCTGTTATGAATAGATCATCAACATATAATAGTAGAATCACAGGTGCATTATCCACGACTTTGTAATAAAGGTTTGGATCTGCATGACTCTTGGAGAAACCAAGTCTTGTTAGATAGTTGTCCATTCTGGCGTACCAAGCCCTTGGAGCTTGCTTGAGTCCATATAGAGATTTCTTCAATCTGAAAATGTGAGTGTCTCTGGAATGTACCTCGAATCCTTGAGGTTGTTCAATATACACTTCTTCTTCAATATCTCCATTGAGAAAGGCTGCCTTTACATCCATCTGGTGTAGATTCCATCCCATGGAAGCGACAAGAGATATGTGTAAATTCTAACCTTGTACAATATCTACTGCAAATTGATATTCAGAAAAGAACAGAAAAGATACAATGGCAAATACAAACATTACACAAAGATTTTTCACCTGGAAACCCAAATCGGGAAAACCAGCATATATTATATTCATACATTGTGTTACATTGTTTACAATACAATATACATA
>ML795502.1:304201-324962 GCA_009831015.1 Picea engelmannii | reverse complement strand
AGCAATTAGTTGCCCAAGGCTCTCACATTTTGGATGGAATAAAGAAAGCTTTGGAGGACATTTTGGATTTCTAAGATTAGTCTTGTGATCAAAATCATATGAGGTGATCTTGTTCCTTGCTCATTTTGTGATTTTATATGCTAACATTATTTAGTAAATTAGTTTATTGAAGTAGATCAAATAGACATTAGTGTTGATGGTCTATGTATTGATTGATTAGATAGGGTTATGAATTAGTTCAAGCTTTTATACTAATCATCATACTATGCTGCTATAGATTCATATTGTGTTTGAGTTGCAGGTTTGTCTCACAGGTTAGGGTTTGGAAGAGACTTTAGAGCAGATTTCAACCTTGGCTTGCACAAACTCCTTGTTGTTCTTTTACATCTGATATATTTCTATCATTCCATATCATTTTCTGTAGCTTTCTAACTCTTGTATAGGTCAAAATATTAAGCTTTTATTTCTGATATACTTTGCTGGAAATTTTTGTGTATACACAGAAATTTCTGTAACTATTTTTGGTGTTTTTGCAGCATTTCCAACAAGCTTTTGCTTGTTGTTTTTTGCAGGACGGCGACATATTTGAAGGTACAAGCTGCATACAAACACCTAGGAGGCTTCCAAACACATCTTCCTTTGGTTTGGGTAACATCTCTCCTATTCTCTCTTTCTTTTCTTTAAGTTTTTTGCAATATTTATAAGTCTTTGGGATCCTAAAATACATCTAACTTAGATTAGCTATTCTTTTGTTCATATAACTTAGTTTAGCTTCTATTTCATTTATTTTTTATTGTACAAATAAGCTACCCTCTTTGGTCAAAATCGGGAGGCTTGCCGCCACCTTGACCATTGTAGTGGTGTTTCTTTTCAAGTTCTTTCATTTCTGTTCATAAAATTAATCTAATAAATGTTAACAATGCCAAGATAGTTCTTACCTGAGCAGTAAGCCAACAACCTGTCTAGTCTTTTCATGTATTTGAAGGACATAAGACTCAATGCCCTGCTTTTCTGTGCAAGTTTATCTTAGTAGTGTTAACCTCACTTGCCGACACCTTGGGGGAGTCATCCCCAAAATCGCCTTGGCTTAAAGAAACTAACTTGTGGTGATTTTCATGCTTATAAGTTGATTATATCTTAGATAGTTCTTCATTCACAAGTTTACTTCTTTCACACTCTTTCATATGCTTTTACTTTTCATGTTAAATGGATAGATAACTTAGATATAGTTTTAACACTTTAGATCTTTTACATCTCAAGTTATTTAGCTAATCTTAAAGTACATATGAAGTTGTGATGGTTTAAGATCTCTTATCATTAGTTGCTAAGTTTAATTTGTCTTTTAGAGCTATTTCACTTTCACAACTTAGCATAGCTTATATGTGGTGATGGTTAATCTTTTGAGCACATTTTGAAGTAACTTAACCTCACGGCCTAGTACCTTATTTGCTCACGGCCCATCTTCACTTCAAGCACTTCACACACTTATGGTTTGACACTTCATATGGTCATGGTTTAACTTCTTATGCTCACGGCCTATTCACACATTGTTTTATGCTTCACATTGCTCACGGCCTATGTTAAGCACACACCATTTGATGCTCACGGCCTAGTGGTCATTTCAAAACACCTCACATATTTTCATTTATGGTTTAATGCTTTACATGTTTAACACCTAAGTGATCACGACCTCCTTATGGTTTAACACACACTCATCTTGCATACATATGATTTGATGTTTATGGTTTAAATGTTGATGGTTAAACACATATAGTGCTCACGGCCTAATTTATCTCTTGAGCTCTCACACTTTGACACATTTCAAACACCTGTTCTACATCATCTATCACATGCTTATGGTTTAAATCTTTTAAGTGTTTAAAGTTTTATCTATCATTTTAGTTATAGCATCCTTACATGTGAATGGTTTATGGTTCTATGGTTCAATATATCGCATTTCCTTTCATATGATGCTATCTTAAATGGTTTAAACACTGTGATATCATTGTCATATTATCTTTACATGTTGATGGTGGTTTAGTCATACTCTTGCAAGCACTCATTTTACATACTTTTGCTCACGGCCATACGCTAAAAAGCTAAAATAAAAGTGCCTAAAACTCATTAAAAATACACTCAACACACCTAAAGACCCACCCGAGGGTCCTAATAAATCTTAGCAACATTTTAGGGGTCTTAATCATCTCCCTCCACCATCTAAAACGGGTTTGAAGGACAGTGCGGCGGTAGTGGTGAGGGACCGTCCCGTGGTTTCGTTGGGGAGATCCTGTGACATGACTACTTCTTATTAGGTGCGGGCTGACCTTGGAAGCTAGGGTAGGGAATCGTAGCCCTACTATCTTGAGCACCGGGCATTTATTTGGTGGAGGAGAAAGTTTGAGACACACATCTAGTCTAGGGGGTGGGAAATTAAAATCTTTAAGAAATTACACTTAGTTGCATAGATCACTTGTGTATGTTTGGGGGGAAGTAGATGTATCGATAGGCAAACATAACTTGTGATTATTTCATTGCTATATCTATCTACTTGCAACTTTATGTCCTTATCTTTCATGTTGGTGTGAAACATTGGATTATCATCTTGAATATCTTATTAATCAATTCATCTTTGTGGTGTGGATTAAGTAAGTGATTGAGTATCCCACTTGGGGAGGCATCACTTGCTTTGATCCTTGAGTGCTTGTGTGATTGTAGCCAATGAAGGCAGTCCAATAGAGTAAGTGCTATTGGGGCATGATTGGCAAACTTTGAACACTTACATTTGTGTATCTTGTATTTGATTTGTACATCTTTTGTATATCTTGTAATTGTTGTAAACTTTGTAACACTTTGTAATTATTTGTAAGTTAAACTAATCTTTGTTTGGGGGTAGTTTACTTGATTTAATTGTAAGACTTTTGTAACGAACCACCCTCAAACATAGTTGACCCCATATCCCAACATTAGGCACTAGTTTCTAGTTGACTTAGGGAAAGGGTTGACTCTCATTTAGACTTAAAATTGCACATGCATTGTTGCCTGTCATCATAGGCTAGTTTTCCCTTTGGCCTATAACAAAATAAAATTAACTCCTAGAACACTTAACTCTAAAATTAACTTAGCAACTAGGGACAACCCCCATTGGCTTCCCTAGGAGTAAGCCTAGACGGAAGAGGTTCCAGTCAAGGTGACAGTGTGGGTTTGGAACCTAGACATTGTGTCTCCGAGGGCACACTAAGTGAGCAGGACTTAGCTCACGCCAGCAAGTGTGCATTAGGACAGCAACAACCCTCATAACCAAGCCACCTTACTACAATGCATTTCCTTCTCCTTACCATCATAGGCTTGAAAAAAAATCCATTGATAATCTAGGTTCCTCTCTACACACTTGTTCAGAGTACGAAGAACAGCTTGAACGAACTGGTCTACCCCACGGAGAATCAGTTAGATAGATAGACATGTCCTCTCTCTTACAACTAGTACAAGATATGAACAATCATATGATAGCATTTGAGCGCAAGGGTACTGTCTCCCCTCTCACCCCTGAAGATTCATCCTCTTCTACCCCTCCTTTTAGAAGTCCGGTTGAAAATAATTTTCAGCCCAAAGCTATCCTGCCTAGGATTTGGTGTAAATTTTGCAAAGAACACCATGAAGAAACCATGTGTGAGGTAAAGAAGAGTGCCAGAGACAAGATCTTTGGGAAAAGAACAGAAGCTACTATCATTGTCCTAGATTTCGGCGAGCCGGAAGATGTCATGGTTATCAATACCAGGAACAAAGCCTATGCCCAAAAGGAAAATTTGACCCTCCTCACAGTTCTTCTAGCCCGAGATCATCCTCAACCACTACTACGCCCCAGGTTCCTAAAATTCTCGAGAGTAAAAAAATCACCCCTCCTCCCCCCTCTTCCAAATGAAATATCTTGAATCAATTGACTAACATCAAAGCAGATGCAACCCTCCTAGACGTGGTTGTCGTCCATGAACAACAAATGCATCTGAAACAATTCATGGAAGGAAAAGCTTCCAATGTAGCCAATCTTTCCGAAGAGGTAGACGAAGAGGATTCTTCTGTAAATAAAGTAGGTGTACATAACTTCAGATACCCTATAAAAAAAAACCCTTTTTATATTTCTGTAAAGATCATGGATAAAATCGCCCATTGTTGCCTCATTGATGGTGGTTCAAGCCCAAGTGTTATATTGAAGATTATTATGGAAGAGATAGTCTTATCTTGTACAAATGAAAACGCCTGAAGCATGCTTTCCTATAATAGTCTAAAACAAACAACCATATGTGATATTAAGGATGTAACCTTGGTTTTATGCGCTCACCCTGAGATAAGGACAACCCTCAACATTCATGTGATTGATATGCCTGTAAGAAATTATTCAATTATTTTGGGAAGAGATTGACATTCCCTAACAGGTGGATACCTCTCACTCGACGGGACACATTTATCAGTTCCTCAGAATGGTAAGAATATCATAGTCCTTAGAGAGGGAAGGATTTCACCCTACATAGAGAATGTTCCGCAATCTAACGTAAACTATGTCAAAGAAGACCGAGGAGTGTATTCCATATTTGCTGAAGAGGACAATATTCCTTTGGAAAGAATTGATTTAGATAATGATTTATGGAATATGCACTTTGATGGTTCATCCTCTAGTGAGGGAAATGGGGCTGGCATTACCTTGGTTTCTCCTGCAGGAAAAATTCATAATATATCCTACAGGTTAGAGTTTGCTTGTTTGAATAATTTCGTTGATTTCGAAGATTTATTATTGGGCATCGAGAACACCCTTAATCTTGGTTGTGGTCACCTTTCATTTTTTGGAAGTTATGAGCTTGTTGTGAACGTAATACGCAAGATATGATCTCCTAGCAATGAGCTGATGGAACAATACTCCCAAACTATTTGGGCACTTGTCTCGAACCTTCTATATTTCAACATCACTCATGTGAAGAAGGAGTTGAATTCCATGGCTGATTGGTTAGTTGTCTTTGCAGCCTCTCCTAATCAACAACTTTTGCCTCACAGACCCAATTGCGCTTTTCAATCCCTATATCATACATATTTTCCTGACCATGTAGGATCTTGGAAGGTCCTCCCTGATGATGAGAGCATTTGTGCTATCATCCAAGATGAACCTATTAAGCCCGAGGAAACTATATCCATGGAAAATAATAGGATTCCTGAGGGCTTGACTCCTCTTGAGAGTTATTTTTTTTTAGTGTTGGAGGCAATAAAGAAAAGGAGGAGGAGTTACAACTGAAGGTGGTTGAAGCCATCTCCATGAACATCAGGACACCTGGATCTTCATCAAACGTTAAAATAAATGTCCAGGGTTCTGATAAAGAAGAATTGAAGTCTGTTGAATTACTTGGTGGATGTCAAAAGGTTTTTTCTTGGTTTAATGTGGATCTTCATGATTTTGATCCAGTCCTTGTTCAATATACTATGAAACCATCTAGGCAAAAACAAAGACTTGTTGACTGTGCACTGAAGGCAACCTTTTGAGGGGAGTTTAAGATTTTCTTAAGGACTTAAATGTTTTTTCTAGTCCACCCTAAATGGGTTTCCAATTGGGAACCTGCTTCGAATACCACTAATAATATTAGAACTTGCATTAGTCGTTGAACTTTCAGACAAGGAATTATGAGAAATCCTCTCCCCCCTCTCAGCATGAAAATGTTTCTGCAACATGTTGTAGAGTTACACTTGGAGCCCTTACTTGAAAGTTTGTTTGGTTACAATAAAATCAAGGTAGAAGGGGAAAATATTGACAAAACCACTTTTATTACTAATTGTGATACTATGTCTTACAACTGCTTGCCTTCTGGTCTATTTGATACAAGTATCACCCTAAAAGGGCCTATACACACAACCTTCGATGAGTTGGTCCGTATCCATGCTTATCTTGACGATTTAATCGTATTCAACAAAAGGATGATAGTTACATCAGAATTTCAAGCGTTGGGACATTTCCAGATTACTTTTTTCTTGGACACTAACTCAGAAATTTCAAAGGAATTACCGAGGCAATGGTTTTCCCACACCACTAAAAGTCCTCGCTTGAAGTATTGCGAGGGACCAGCGTGAAAGGTCTTTTTTCCGATTGTATTATTCTGTATACTAGTAGTTTAGTTATACTTTCAATTTTTGGGCTTCTTTTTTTCTTCTTTACATATTTTTGCTTTCTGAGTTGAATTTTTGCTGCGTTTTATTTCTGTTTTCTATTGTTGTTGTTTTAATTTATGCATTATGACTTCTGTTGCAACTTTTGTCTTTATCATATTTTAAGTGTTTGGTCAAGTTATAAGGTTGGATCAATTCTGCCATAGTGACACATCCACAAAAGCATTGTTAGTCAATAACAATCGAGCTTACACAATTGTTATGATCTCTCCTCTGAAGGGCCTTTGAATTTGTTACATATTTCCACTGTTATCTTACGAGGAATTGGTTGTTTCCCGCTTCTTCTTGCCATTTCTTCATCCATCGAGATCTTAAGAGCAAATCTGTAAGTTTTCCTCTTTCAAGTTGAGAGCATTTTACAGTCAAATGATTATGCATACAATGGTAAAACCCCTCATACTTAACACTTTTTATGAGTTATTCCTAAATTCCCGTTCATCTTTCCATTAAATCCACTCACTTCCCCCTGTTGCATAATCATTCGAGTTGTGTATTATTGAGGTTACTATCCTTAGTCTGTGAAACCATGAGTTATGAGTTCTAATCTGTTAAAAACAATTTTCCCTGTGGAGTCGCTAGTTTGTTGACGATTTAAAACGTCAACGTAATTTCACCCGTAAAGTGTTGCTAAAGCCTATTATTATATAAGACTAAATAATGCTAGTAGGTGGGACCCCTTGAACTTTTGAAGATTAGACCTGTTCATTTTCAATGTTATGATGATGTGCTACAAAGGTTTACATGGTTGCCATTGATATGAGTTAAGCTTTGAGATGTTGTTCCTTCATGATACTACAACCTGTTATTCATATATGGTATTTATTTTCCTCTCACCTGCACAACAAACATGTTAGTAAAATTACATGAAGGGCAGTTTTGAAGAAGGCAAAGTATTACAATGAGTGCAAAGGGACCTAGTTTTGCAATACTACATGCATAAAATATTTGTTGATTATTGTTAAACCCTAGCTAACAAGGAAATGGCTATGAAATTGTGTTAAATTACATTTTTATATGCATATGGTGGAAATTTTGGTGGCACATTTGGCAAGGTGATAATGCAATGGTTAATGGAATCGGTAGCTGATATACATATGTTATGAACGTCGGTGGCTCATGGAAGTAATGGCTTTGCGATTTTATATAGTCCATATGTATGGTGATTATGCTATACTTCAGGTTGATGTTGATCACGCTATTAGTGATGATTCTATACATAATCTCTTAGGTTGTATAGTGGTCGAGCGATTTATTTGAGTTATATTGGGAATATGAATATGGGTGGCGCATTTGGAAAAGTAATAATGCAAATGGTTGAATTGTTATATGGAACTTGGATTATGCTATGGTTTAAATGTGTTGATATTCTCGATGCATGGGTTGATTAATGGTGTTAATGAGGGGCTCGTTGGCATGTACTACTGAGTAAATGAGATGTGGGTGGAGGAAATGTTCATTTACTGCACGTCACCTTTACCCTTCCCGTTGGCCGCCACCCTAGTCGGACTATTGTTTGATATTGTTGTTGTGTTCACGCTCCATATTTTTTGTAGGGTGAAACCGCTTAACCACCTCTCGTCTTAAGGAGTTTCGATTAACAAGTATGTCTCTTTTGGCCATTCTTGACTTCACACTCTGGTTATGAAATGATTTTGGATCAATTGTGTGGGTTTGTGTTTGTCCTGAGTGATGCAACTGTGTGGAATTTTGGTTTTGAATAGAAAATGGATGGTTCTGTCGTGATAGTTTTAAGTTCATCGAAGTTGTTAGCCTTACTGGGTGATAGTTCTTTATTACCAATGTGTTTTGGTTGAAGAGTTTTGTTTAAATCATGGCTGGATGGTTGCCTCCACGATTCTTGGGTTTAACTAGAGCCATGTTTTCCTATTTCAGCCCTGTCAAGGAACTGTCTCCCGTTCACAAGCGAATCGTATTCCTCCTTGCGCGTACACCTTTGGCCTCGAAGTTTCATTGTAGTTAGTTATGTTCCTCTTGTGAAGGATACCATGCAAACCCCTAACCCTCTAGACTGGAGTTGCATAGGGAGATTGTCGAGTCTACCAAGTTGTTTCCGGTTATAGTGGTCTATTACTTTAAATACGGGCTCACCCGTTGGTTGTACAACAGTCGTGTTGGTATGGATTTTCGTCACTGCCTCTGTGATAATAGCGTGAACCTTACATTGCCAATTTGCACTTCTAAAGTTCACAGTCACCCGCCTAATGTCAAAGAACTCAATTGTTTTTAATGGAAGGGCCTCTGCCCGTTTCGATTGGATGCATGGGTATACACGACTACCACGACTTGTTTGGTTGATTGATTGTTTTGCCATAGTGGCGAATTGTTGGTTGATGTACAGTCACTAGTTTTTCACTTATGGTGATTTGTTTGATGGCTGACATTGGTCACAAATGCTTAGGGTTTCTCACATAGGTCGTGTTTTGTGTATGGTGTTTTGCAAATGAAACATGGGGCATGCTAACTATGGTTTCCCTGGGACCGAATCATAATCGAATTGGATAACTATAGAAGGCATATCCACGATATCCTTGTGTTGTTGGTTGAATAGGCTTGAGTGCGCATGACTTGATTGAATCACAGTGTGACTTAAATGAACCAACAACTTATTAATGCGCACAACCTCAGCACGATATGTTGAGTTATTATCATGACTGTGTGTTTGTTGTGATAAGTGGAAATGTTGCATTGTGGAGTTTGGTTAGTTGCGCTCTGTGTGTAGTATGGATAGTTTGTTTTTATACTCAGTGATACCCTCAGAGTTTTAAGCATGTTATTTATTGCAATTGACCACTGTTGATGACAATCGCGTTGGATATTTGGCTCAGCTTTTAAGTCACATTGAGTTGTTTTGTTTTACAGTGGTAAGGTTACATTGCCTTGGAAATTTACTATTGCATAGCCTATGTCTAAATGGTGGTTGTTGGTTGTATAGTCAATTGTCATTCCAGGCGTGGCATGTGAGGTTTTGATTATTTTGGTATTTTTACTGCATATGTATATGGGAAAGAATATCATTATAGATCTTGATTGGATCTATTTCAGAAATAGTGACTTCATTATTATTTTGGAAACATGACTTTTAAATATATATGTGGATTGAAGAAACGTATGAAAGTGGTGGATGTTAATGATTACAGATTGGGAATGAGTGTTGTTGTTGACTGCTATAAAATGCAGAATGTGTGAATAAAGGGAACATAACCTCTTACAAATTGTGTGAAATACTTAATGTTCTGTAATGGCACTGTGTTGGATATTAATGGATGGTGAACTAGTCAAATACACGGGAATTATTACTCAGTCATCTGATTGTTGGTTGATGCATCTATTCTTACTGCGAAATGTTTTATGGATCGCTTGATTATTTTCATGAACAATAATTGTTATCATCCCCTCTCATTATCTCAATTTCCTCTAATTACAAACCCTTCACATATCCCAGATTCACTGTTTCAGTCCTTGTTCTGATATTGATTACAGCCAAGAGAATTTCTGTGTTAAGTTGATGAAGTGGCAATATCTTGGGTAGGTTGCAGTGAGGTTTTATTTGGTTGATTTACAATTTATTGTTGTTATCATTAAGCAATGACCATTTTTTTTTCTCCCCTTTCATTATATCATATTTTCACTCAATACAAACCCCTCTCGTTTCCCAGAACATTGTTTCACCCCCTGCACATTGGTTAAAATTAGAAAAAAATGTATGGTTTGGATTGCATGAGCCTGATACATTCAGAGCCAAATCTATTTCATATTTTTAAGAGTTGTCATGCATGGATATTTAAAAGACTATTTGCTAATCGATTACACATTCAGGATGAGGTTTTTCAGTCGGGGAAGCCATGGACAAGGAAACAGAGGTAGAGGTAACTGGAACCAAGGCCCAAGAAGGCCCAGGTTCTCTATACATTTTGATGTTGATTCAAAAGAGCTTGGCCAATTGTTTCATGTTGGATTCTTTAATTGGATTGGACAGGGAATAGTCCAACCTAGGCCTGAAAGGCCTCCTTTCCAAGCCCCTCAAGCCCTTGATATCCCTATGCCTCCTCATGTCTCTTTACAACCTAAGGTCCTTGAAAATGATGGGTGGCAGGAGATTGTTCACCGAACAGTCTCCCAACATCGTGGATGGCCCAACTTGACCTTGCCTACTCCTCCACCTTTGAACCCCATTGTACAAGCTACCCCTAACTACTCGCCAGTGTAATCCTCCCATGCCAGCAAGATATTGAAGACTGAATCCCACCATGTATTTGATAAAGGAAAATCTATTGTTACCCCTTCCTCACCCTCCGATGACTCCAACAAATCTGTGTCTTCACGGATGCATTTGAGGGATGATTGTTCCCATGTGATCAGTGAGATAAAGACTAAAGGATCTGCCCAACCCAAGGTGAGTTCGGGAAAATCAAGAGGTGACAACAAAAACCAAGGAAGGGTCGCATCATAGACTAGAAAATGTGGCTTTTGAATTTTATGTTATCTATTGTTTTATGATAGTTGACTTCATGGATTTTGGACAACATGTTTTATTTTGGATATATGAATATTATTTTCAAATATTTTCAAATTTTATGAGCTAAAATTGTCAAAAGTAAATATGTTGAGGGGAGGCACAAGGTGTTGTGTTTGCTTAACAAATGGATTTTGTTATAGTTGTTATGATTGTTATGAACTAAAGGGAGTCACAAGGGGTCCCACCTACTAGTTATTATTTTTTATGACCCTATTATGATTATTACTTTCCCCCCCTAACTAAAGTTAGTTGAGTCTTTACTTAGCTTAACTAATGAATTGGTTCAATTACTCCAACCAATTCTGATTTGTTAAAATCAAAAGAAAGGGGAGGAACAATAGGAGGATAGAAGAAGAAGCATGCTAAGTTTTTCTCTTTGATTTATGTTGAGACAATTTAGTTTTCATTCATCCATATATTCATCATAGCCTAATTTTATTTTATGATAGTAGGGTCTTATTGTAGACAACAATATTAAGGGCTGAATCAAATCATTCAAACACTTGTTATTCATAGGTGTTGATCTATCTTTGATAGTGTGTGTAGACTTCGCTGTTTGTGAATTAGTTTTCATGACTGACAAAGGCTATTGTGCAGAGTCGAGTGGGAAACAATCTGTGGCAAGATGATCCATCTTTTAGATTTTAGTTTTGGTTTTCTGTCAAAGGTCCTTTTTTATGTTCCATCGGGGATGTCTAAGTTTGAATTTGGTCCAAGATTTCTGTATGAGATTTTGTAAAGAAAATGACTCTTTGGTGAATTGGAATGAAATAAAGGATTGCTTTGTGTCTCAATTGTCTTGATTATCACCTTGGTGTCTTTACTTATGTTCTTATATTTATTTCAGCAACTGATATATTCAGAAAATACATAAAAAGTGAATTTCCAGCAAGCTTTTTGTTGATAAAATACTTGCCTAAGCACTCGTAATTAATACTTATGAGTTAGGATATTATTTTTCTTGGCTATAAACATAGGCTGATATTCCCGTCTACTTTACTTTAGCCAAGTAAAGTTTGAAAATGCTTGAGTAAGATCAATTCATATCTTTTCCTCAACAGGGGCCTCCATTTCTGTCCCACAAACCTCTCTCGAGGTATCACGGGTGGGAGAAGCTTCAGGGGGGACTAAGCTTGTTCTACTTTTTGGCTATCGAGAAGATGATCTTAGTGACTGTTCACTTGGGGGGATGTTGGAATCGCTAACTCCTCTCATTTTAGAGGTTGACACTATTGTGCCTCTCACGATCCATCAAGGAAATCGTATTTTATCTTTACCTGGTTCTACATATCTAGTGAACCTTTCAAATATACGTCGTCGGGGGACAGGTTCTAGTTATGCTTGGTCTAAAGGATTGGGACTAGAGACTTCCCCGATCAAGACGAGAAGTGACTGAAAGCGAGATACTCACTCGGTGAATACACCTGTTTATATTTCTACAACTGCTACAAACTCTAGGGTGCTTAGAGGCTTGAAATACCTTGCTCATGCCAAGTCATGATCCTTTTAACCCTTAATATTTGAGGGGTGGGGGGGACCCTAAAACAAGCCTCCATGCGTAGAGTTTGTAGGAAGTTAAAACTAGATGTGATTCTGTTACAAGAGACTCTTGTTGATGAGGAAAAGGCTCATCAATTAATTGTGGTTAAATTTGTTCCAAACTGGTATATCTGCGTGGTCAACTCTGTGGGGAATTCGGGTGGGCTACTAGCTGCTTGGGATCCTGAAAAATTCTCTCTAGTTCCTTATCTTTGTGGTGGGGGAATTATTCTAAAAGGATTCTCACTTGAAAACAAACATGAATTTTGTTTTTTAAATGTCTATGGGCCCTATGTTGAGAGGAAGACCTTTTGGGATCGGGTGGCTTTGGGGGGTCTTCTAGATACAAAAAACCTGATTCTTGCAGGAGATATTGATTTTACTATTGGAGCTGATGAAGTCTGGGGAGTGACAACTCAGTTGGAAAAACTGGCAGACTATTTCAAAGAATTGATGTGGAACCATCACCTGATAGATTTGGTTTCGAACGTGTTGATACCTACGTGGAGGAATGGTAGAAGTGGTTTGGATAAGATTTCAAAGTGGTTGGATCGTATACTTGTTTGAGAAAACCTCCTCAGTGAGATGGGAAGGTTTCAATATTGGGTGGACCTTCCATTTGTTTCGGATCATGCTTCGGTGATAGTGCAATTCGATATACAACCTTACCCGATGGCCTATCCTTTTAAACTTAATCCTACCTGGTTGAATGAGGCAGATTCTGTGTCCATTGTTAATGTTGTTTGGAAGGATCCAAACTTTTTAGTGGAAACACATGTACAACACAAGTTTGTGTGGAAGTTGAAAGTTCTAAAGTCTCGAATAAAATCTTGGGCCAAACAAAAAAGGTGTGATAAAAAAAGAAGACTTATAACTCTTGAGGGGGAAATCAAGGATACTTTAGTTGCCTTACCGAGATCTGGGTTTTCTCCTTTCAGTGATAGTAGATTAAAGACATTGGAGATTGAACGTAACCAGTTGTTACTCATTGATGAAGAACAATGGAGACAAATGAGTCGTGCAATTTGGCTTAAAAGTGGAGATCGGAATACTAAGTATTTCCATAAATTCGCTAGTGCGAAGAGGAATCAAAATCATATTTGGGAGATCTGGGATGAATTGGGACAGGAACACAGAGGCCAAGAATCTCTAAAGGTGGAGGCAAACATGTATTTTAAGAATTTATTTTCAAAGGATTCCTGCATTTCACCTATGGATCAAATGGAACTTGCCCGACTATTTCCGCGCTATGTGAATGATAAGGATTCATGTCTAATTGATAGACTGGTCACCAAGTAGGAAATATGGGATGCTTTAAAACTCTTTTCAATTGATAAGAGTCCAGTCCCGGATGGCTAGACGATTGAGTTTTATATTAAATTTTTTGATGTTGTGGGGGATGACCTCCTGGATTTAGTGGAAGACTGTAGAATTAGAGGGAGGGTTAAAAGCTCTCTAAATACGAATTTCTTGGCGTTGATCCCAAAGAAGAATAAACCACAGTCCTTTGGGGATTATAGACTTGTTATCCCCCACTTTTAGGGATAACTAGGAGATCATGTCTCGAGGCCCACAGGTCCTAGACATGGAGTACCGAGAGCAGGATTTAATTTAGCATGGCCCTAGAGGGCCCATATTTTCTTTCTTCCAGCACCTTTATCTTGTCAGCAGCAGCAACATCCATCACCATCGGCTTGGTATTGTGTCAGAGATGGTTCTTGCTACATGAGGTAATTAGTCCGGGTATCATGGTATGTGTCACTTTGATCATCAAAGCCCTTGAATATGTGCATTTGATTCCTTTTGTTTCTAACAAATGCTTGGATATTACACTTTCCCACTTGACCATGTCTAGGGGGATTGACAGGATTCCCTAGTAAGCCCGTGTCCTTAGGTTTCGGTCTACCACCAGGGGGGATTTCTGAAATGCCATCATTCGCTCCCTTCACAACACCAATTTTTCATCTTTCTTCCCGCTCACCTATCCCATTCCACTTGTCCAGGCAATGGGTTGACCTATTTACAGGATTGCACCTTACCTCGTGGGAAGAAGGGGCTAAAGGCCCAGAAGGTAAAAATCAAGCTGGCAAAAGATAAAAGCCTAAGAATAAAACCTCGAGATGCTTCGCCTAGGGATCCCCGAGAAATAAATAAAAGGCTTCTCAACAAGAAACAAGAGGGACCCATAAAAAAACAAAAACAAGACCTAGTCAGCGGATAGGGGGTATCATCACAAGCCATCCTATTAGGTCAATGGGTACCTAGTAGTATGACATTACCACCAGCTGGTTACCATGCCAGGGTAGTGACTCTTGGTTGCATGGCCAAGGGAAAAGGGGTCTCACCACGAGACAACCTTCTCATTTCTATGAAAGTAATTGTGGGTAACGTTGTCACCACTGGTCACCATGCCAGGGAAGTGTCCCCTGATTAGCCTCTTGAAGAAAAAATCAATATAAAAATGAAAGAATAAAGGCATGGGCTTGGAAAGATTTGCATCCAGGACAGGTACAACTCGCCTTCTACAAAGGCACCCACAAGTAAAACTTTGCATCCTCTGCCCTCACTGCACCCACTTGCTTGGACATCCCTTGACCACATCACCCACTTGCATGGCTTGGATGAGGTCTCTTTCAGAAACTTTCCTTTTCCAGTGGACACTATCCCAATAGGACGCTTGTGTAATGTCTTTGAGCTTTGAATGATGTATTAGGGATTTTATGCACATGTTTAATAGTATTGATGATGAGATGTGATTGAAATTGATATGATCCCTGTGACTGATGAGCCCATGGAGGGCGTAGCTGTTGATGTGCAGGAGCATGCCCGATGGACATGTACCGTTTGGATAGGTACACATGGGGAGATCACCAGTTCAGACCTCCATGGGGATGAAGAGCCCATCATATGGATGTTCAGACCCCATCAGGGGGGAGAGATAGGACATAGATGGATCAAGGTCTTTACACCGAAAGAAGAGGAGGATTTTCCACCAGAGGCACCCTGACAGAGCTTGACCTAGGGGGGTTGTGCCATTTTCAATGGAACGTTGGCCTTGGAAGGCATAGGATGTCACCCATGAGGTCCATGACGTCATCCTTGCTTCATGGACATTTTGGCATATGGACAGGGCAGTTTGGCACGTGTGGCAGCTTGGAGAAGACCAAGGGGGGCTAACATTTTGCTCTTGGAGGCTGCATTTTCCCTAGAAGGGGATAACGTCACCCTAGAAAGGGGATGACATCCTTCTTTTGCTTGATTAAGGTTTTAATTTTGAACATTTAATGTAAAATAGTATGATTTTAGTATTTTGGCCTTGTCGACCTTTTTCATGACCTAAAATGTAAAATTAGGTCATGGAAATGTATAAATGGAGGGTTTTCACCTTCATTTTTTCATCATCTCTCACTCACTCATTAGTGAGGTCTGAAATTTGCACTAGACTTGGGTTCTTTGGCTGAAATTGTGAGGCACACTTGTTGAAGGAAGGCATTTTGGATCTTTATTTGGCATTTTTGGCATATTTCTTGATGGAAGGTGTTACAACTAGTGTTTGTTATATTTTTCTTGGTGAAATGTAAGTGAATTTCTGTAAAACTTCTTAATTGAATGGTTGTATTGTTATTTCTTGCATTTATTGTTATAAATTTGCTGAAGAAACCCTAGGTGACAAGCACACATAGTAGGTCCTTGTCTCATGTCCCCATCAAGATATTTTTTAGCCATTGTTTGAAGAAGGAAAGAGCCTAGCCGTAGCTACACTCTTCTTTTCTCTTTACCTGCTAGCCATTTTTTTACTTTCAAGCTAAGAAGAGGAAGACACATCAGAGCCTAGTTCTTCTACACTTTGATGGGCTGATTTTCTAGGGTTTGCTAGTGAAAACTTGCTGTAGAAACACCTTGCCTTCCAAACCCTCTTGTCTTGGTTTTATGCTATTTTCTCAGCTATCCTTCATTGCCATTGAGTTAAGGAAAAAGGAGAGAGAAACGAGGCCTAGTTCCCCTACATCAAGGTGAGCCTCTCTCCCCTAGGGTTTTGACTTTGAGGCCTTGCCGTAGCAACACCTCAAAGCTTCACCTTCTAGTCCTTAGCCATACTATTTTTTTTATCCTTAGCTCCCGAGTCCTCTAATTTTGACTCCATTAACCCTATGGAACTGATCTAAAGACATTTTTTGATTAAGCTTGATCACAACAACTCTCAAAACTTTGAATGAAACCCTAACTACTAACCCTAGCTTAGAGACTAACCTTACTAACCTACTGTTGTCGTAATCTCTAGCTATAAATACATGATATTGACCCTATAGGAGAAGCAGATCAATATTGTTTAATGCGTTTCCCAGTAGGCATTGAACGTCTCATCGCCTCAATCTCTCGTCATTTCCTTGGAAAGAGGGCCGAGTGAGCCGAAGCCCAGTTCAGTAACTCGACCGAAGAACAAATCTATGCTGAGCAATCAAACATCCTTTTTATAGACGTATTCTTCATGGGATTGGCTTTGCAATGTATAAAATAGGTCCTCACCTTGTGTCTTCTTCTTTGTATGGATCATGGGTGAAAAGCTTCATGTGCATAAGGGTACCCAAAGTTGTAATCTTGGGTGCTAGTGGTCTTCACAGCTTTTTTGTTCACTTTTAGTGATGCCCTTCTTATATTTGATGAGGAGATGCAATTGCTACAAAAATCCATTAGTGCAACTAACGTTTCTCTTATAAGAAATTGAATGGTGGTTTGAAGGCATTAATTGAATGAAGTGTTGATTGTTACATTGAATGCCGCATTTTCTTAGCATTTATTGAATAAGTGACATTATATATCATTGTTATTTTATAAACATTGACTTCATCAATATTTATTATCCAATTTCTTATATGTATATCAGATAGTCATTGATTTATATGAAGTACTAACTACTAACCAAGTGAGAAAGCTTGCATATATCAGTTTCTTGTTGCTTTTTCTCAGGCATGTGCATCTGTCTTTTTCGTTATACTTTATTATTGGTTGTTAGCCAGACTATCTGCTCGGTGGTGACTTGTGAGGGGGGAAACTTATCCTTGTCTTATAATCTTTTTCCTTCTCAAAACCCCAGGTCACCGGGGATGTCTCCCCTGGGCCTTACCACCCTAAACAGAAAGAACCATCCCATTGAGGTGACATTAGGTGGGATTGGTTCCAGTTACGCTAGTTTGCCTCTCCAATCTCTAGCCTTTTATCCTTGCTACAAACTGTGCGATAACATTTTGGTGTCATTGTCAGGGAACACTGAGTCAAAACTTCCTCAAGATGACAACCTTTCGGTAAGCCTTGCCTCTAGAGTTTTCATCTTACAAGCTTACCAAGTGACTCCACTAGGGTGTTTTCCCTTTTATTTGATATTTTTAAGGAAATGTTCTGGCGACTCCACCAATGACGACCCGTAGTGGGCGTCAGTACTCAAACCCCTCTACTGTGGAAACTGTCACCCCTACAAACCCTACTCCTCTACTAGATCCCCACAAGTGGTCTCACCCAGGAGCCTTTGGTTTCTTTGACCTAAGTAACATCCAAGGTGGATTACATGACTTACCCGAAGATGCCAATTCCTGGTTGCCACTCTTCTTAGGAAAAGGAGTTCATTCTGGTAATTCACAATGGACCCAATTTTGTGACAACTTCGACTTTCATCAAACCGGTCAGGAACACCCTGATGTCTTTATGAGACTTTTTGAAAGCTCTATTGTTGAAGATGCCAAGACTTGGATTGATTCTTACCCAAAAGGAGGCATAAAAACTCCTGAAGAACTGGAAAGGGCCTTCAAAATAAGGTGGTGCAATCATGAACACACACAAAACTTATACTCTCAATATCTTGATATTTGCAAGGGTTCCTGCGAGGGCATTAGGGATTTCAATGATAGGTTCAATCTTCTCCTCAAAAAGGTCTGACCCAACCTGAACTCAGAGGACACTATCCTCCAACACTACTTGAGCTCATTGGAAGGAATTTTAAAGTTTACCCTCAAGGATCGGTCACCCTCAACCCTAGAGGAAGAACAAGATTTAGCTTATCAGATTGAGAGGAATCTTGAATTTTAAGACTACATATGTCAGGTTAACCTCACACACAATAGCAACCTTTGGGATTCTAGTGATGAGCTTGTTATTGAACCTAGGCTCCCGGAAATATTTGAAGTTGAACTCACAGATCCCAAAAGAAAATGGAGCTTTTCACATACCAATATACAAGATGCCCCTTTTCAGGAACCTCCCACGTAAATTGAACCTTTCCAGGACCTTGTCCCACACAAGAAGGAGGAAATCAAATCCTCCTTGCCACAAACCTTTGAGCATGATCCTCTTGAAGAGTTTTCCCTTTTTATCCACCAAGTAGAAAGCTTTAGTTCAAATCATGGTGAGGTCTCACCCTTTTACGTCACTCTCCAAGTCAATAACTCCCTCCTCCGTAGCTGTGTTTTGCACCCAAATGCTAAAACCAACATTATGACAGAGGAAATCATGCACCAATTGGGTTTGATCCTTTCACAACCAAATGCAAGAGGTGATTTTTCAAAGGGAGTTATTAAGGATCTAGAAGTTGCCTTTAACTCTTTCCCTAGTGCTCCTTTCTATATAGATGTGATGGTGGTAGTTGCCTTGAACAATTGGGGTATCATCCTCCACAAATACCTCATAAAGCACATAGCCGGAATTTTTCAAAACCAAGAGTCTAAAGCAACCATCCCTCACCCCGAAGGAGGATTCTTCACCCTCCACAACTAATCCCTCGTAGGCTCCCCAGTTGAAACCTTTGATGAATTGAATGACCAACCCTTGTGTATTGACAGTGACATCAATAATTGGTTTGTCCAAGGAGGGAGTTCAAATATCGACACCATTGAAGAATATGAAGGAATTTGGGCCTTAGAGTT
This sequence comes from Picea engelmannii, assembly GCA_009831015.1. Taxonomy (NCBI): domain Eukaryota; kingdom Viridiplantae; phylum Streptophyta; class Pinopsida; order Pinales; family Pinaceae; genus Picea; species Picea engelmannii. The sequence goes on along the minus strand of ML795502.1, from coordinate 305,771 downwards.
TGATGGATCCCACTCAAGTTATGGATCAGGTGTTGGAATTGTCTTGACAACCCCTTTCGGTGAAGACTTTTACTATTCATATAGGCTAGAATACCATTGCACTAACAACATTTCCAAATATGAGGCTTTGATCCTAGGATTCAACTTAGCAATTGAAAAGGGTGTCACATACCTAAGGGAAAAGGGAGATTTAGACCTCATAGTATCACAGGTATTGATGAAATTTTCTACAAAGAATGAGAAGTTGAAAAAGTACCGAGACTTAGCTCAATCCCTTTCAAAATCCTTTAAGATAGTGTCAATTGAATCCATTCGTCGAGAAGAAAACCACGTGGAATATGCCTTGGTTGTTTCTGCTTCCACCTTGCAACCTTGTGATGGACCACTTTGTAACCTATGCAAAATGGAAGTCCTCTTTAGGCCTTCTATTCCCAATAACTTGGAACATTGGCAAGTTTTTGAAGATGATGACCAAATCATCAGGTTTATGGAGAACAACAAAGAACTCATTGATTCACAAATTAACTTTCTGGCTGATTCCATGAACTTGGAGGTTATAAACCTTCAAAACAATACCTTACCCAAAGGTTGTGTTCCCTTGGAAAATCTCTTTGACAGACATGATGTTTTCAAAGGAAAAAGGCCCAACAAACAAGCATATGAATCCCTTAAATTCAATATCGGTACGGAGATAGACCCAAGGATGGTCAAGATAGGGAAAGGCACCACTGAAAAAGAAAGCTTGGAAATACTATCACTCAACAGGGAATTTAAAGACACTTTTGCATGGAACTATGATGATTTGAAATCCTATAGGGGAGATGTCATCCAACACACTATACCCTTGGTAGAAGGAGCCAAACCTTTCCGGAAGAAGCTAAGACATATCAATCCAAAGTTAGTAAGACAAATACAAAAGGAACTCCAGAAAATGGTTGATGCTGGTATCATATCCCCTATCAAATATTCTTCTTGGATGTCAAATTTGGTAGTTGTCTGAAAGAAGACCGGTGACATATGCCTATGTGTTGATTTCCGCAACCTTAACCAGTTATCTTTGAAAGACAACTACCCTCTCCCAAACATGGAACATCTACTTCAAAGGGTTACAGGGGCAGGGATGATTTCCATGTTGGATGGGTTTTCCGAATACAACCAAGTCTTGCTCAAAAGAGAAGACCAGCTTAAAACAACATTTACTATGCCTTGGGGAACCTTTATGTACTTGAGGATGTCGTTTGGTCTTATGAACGTTGGTGCTACCTTTCATAGAGCAATGGACTTTTCTTTGAGGGATCTTATACAGAAAACCATTCAACTATATCCAATGAGCAATGCACAATAGTATAAGAGTTAAACCAATACACCAAAATACACCATGCACAATATATGAATAGTTGGCATTGCATTTTGAACACTGATACTCTTTTTGAGAACACCATATATATAATATATATTGAGAAATTTTCTACTGGGAAAAAAGTAAAAAGACAACTTTTGATATTGGGTGTTTTTTATTTTAAATTTTATTATTTCTTAAGGTAGTTGTATAAGCCACTTGTTTATATAT
>ML795502.1:289706-304112 GCA_009831015.1 Picea engelmannii | reverse complement strand
AATAGTTTAAAGAAACACTTTTTAAAAAACGCTTCTCGTGATGGTACTAGGGCCTACCGACTAAGGCCTATTAGGTATATCCTTTATAAGAATAACGTTAAATATATGGATAGAGCCTACTGACTAAGGCCTAGTAGGTGTATCCGTTGTAACAATAATGTTGAATCTATGGATCACATGTTTCTTATTAGTGTCTGAGTTCCTTTTAAGCCCTTCTCGGATAGGGCTAGTGACTTTACCTTTGTATTATTGCAAGTGATCCTCACCGAACCTTGGGGTTTGGTTTCTTTAACCATATTTATTACTTTTTACACTCAACTTAATGCATAACAAGTGCTAAAGATATGGGTTTGGCTACTAATGCTGACATAACTGAAGATGTCATGAAGTTAATGAATCCTGAGGATGAGTCAGAGTGGCGCAAAGGAGGTCTTTTCAAGGCGACAACTTCTAAAGATGTAAACACTGGCTCCCACTTACACACTTCTACTCACTTAAGCCATGGTCCTTTCCCTTGTACTCAGTCCTTGACAGTCTCATATGTTTGTCCCTCCTTACCTTCACTCTCCCCTGAGAAAACCTATGTGGGAGGTCCTTCCTTTGAAACAAACATTTCTCATCCTTTGCATGGACCAGGAGAGATTGGATGCCTTACTAGAGGGGATAAATGGTTTATTTCAATAGATAGACGTAGATATATTCATCCTTTTACAAACTAAACTGGGGTCAGAAAGAAGGCCTGGAAGCCTAACAAGAAGGTCCAGAGAATGGTGTTGGGGAGCGATGTTGGACTCGTAGAGACATGTAGGATGGCACTGTGTGGGCTGGTTGGGAGGTTTTCATATGCCTATTTGGCATCTTGCTCGGTTGAGGAGTGGATGATGAAACATTGGAAACCTATCTTGGGGTATGCTCCTGAGGTTCGATACCTCACAAAAGGTTGGATGGGATTCATATGCAATTCCCCGGAGGATGTCTCATTACTGTTAAACAAATTTTGGGTTCTGGGAGGTAGCAGTTTAATGTTAAAGAGGTGGAGGGTGGCCTTTGACCCCCATACTGAGAATTTTAAACAAAGGAATTTGTGGGTTTTATTTTCGGGCCTACCTATTCATTTATGGAACGAGGGAGCACTGAAGGCTATAAGTGATGCCTTAGGAAGATTTATCTGATTTATCACACTGGATGAATCAATCCTGGTGAACTCGTCCAGGAAATTCGGTCGGATACTTGTGTAAGTAGACATTCATAATGGGCTTCCGGAGCTACTGGATATCAATTGGCAGGGTTGTCGCACAAAACAAAGGTTAGATTATCAAGGTATATCGTTCAGGTGTAGTTGGTGTAGGTGCACTGGACATCTTCGTCGCGAATGCAAGGGTAAGCTTTCAGAAGAGAAGTTTGAGGACTCTATCCTTCGTGAGGATCCACCAAATTATATGCCTGAAGTGAACTCATTTGGGGATGCACCCATTCATTACACTACTGAGAGTGGACCACCTTTCGAAGAGGTGAATAAATTATCAAGTAAGTTGAAGCTTTATTGTCCTTCCCTTTTTTCCTCACTGTCTCTCTGGGAAAGGGAAGCCATTGAAAAATCTAGGTGGTTACAGTCTACTACTTCTCTAGAAAAGGAACCGAAAGGGGTTAAGGACATTAACTTTGGTACAAAGGGGACATCCGCTACACTTTTAGGCTCACTTCTTTTTTCTGGTACCATCTGCTTCCCTACTAACTTTCCTATTTTAACTTCCAGCAGTCCCCCTGTTATTCCTCAGTGCTTACTGTCCCAACAGTCAAATGATCTGGGTATGGGCATGAATCCTTACCTTTCCCCCCCTTTCTCGTCGGAACCCATTGTGGATCCTGGGTATAGAGAGCCCAAGGAGGATGAGTCCTCACTCAACACGGTTCTTGATTCTATGTTCCCTTTCTTTCAAGATAAGAAGGGTTCTATTAAGTTGCCTACTTATCGAGGGAAAGCACTCATATATTCCCTACACAGCCGAAGGCATCCTCTTCAAAGCCTCTTTCGACTAATGAGGGGAAGGACTATTCTTGGTCAAGGGGTTTAGGGATTGAACTTTCTCCCCTAAAAACCCGTAGTGGCAGGAAAATTTTGGCACAAAAAACTCTACAGATTCTTGAGTCAGATCCTTCTACCACTGAAAGTGGGCCTCTTAGAGCGATGAAATCCATGGTGAGGGATAAGTGATGTTAATAATCTCTCTCAATGTAATAGGGGTAGGAGGCACCCTCAAAATCACCTCATTCCATCAACTCTTGGATCACACGCGCCCTGAGATCATTTTCTTTCAAGAAACTCTGGTAAACGAGCAAAAGGCCAGGGATTTTGCTCATCTTTTTCGCCCTTCTTGGGTTTCTGGTTCAATCAGCTCATTGGGTACTCCTGGGGGTCTGGTAGTTGCTTGGGACCCAAGTTTATATACATTGACTCTGTTTCTCACTGTTGGTGGTATCTTTTTAACAATATTGAGTTTAATAAACAATCGGGAGATTGCCTTGTTAAATCTATATGGGCCATGCAAGGATCAAAATCTCTTATGGAATACATTGGGTGAAAGTGGCATTCTAGCTATCAAACATCTGATCATTGTGGGGGATTTTAACATCATTCTCTCTTCTGAAGAGGCTTGGGGTGGATCTCTGGGGAATGGATTTTATGGGGATTATTACAGAGATCTCTTTTATAAGAACAATTTGATTGACATCAAGCAGGACAAAGTGGTTCAGACTTGGAGGAATGGTCACATTGGGTAGGGAGCAGACTAGATGGGTTTTTGGTTGCCGAATACCTTCTAATTGATATTGGACTCTACATGTCTTGGGTAGAGTTTCCTTATATTTCAGATCATGCGTCGATACTACTTCAGATGGAATTACCTCCTGCATATAAACTCTATCCTTTCAAATTTAATGCTCAATGGATACTCGAAAAAGAATTTGTGGATATCGTCAAGAAGGTGTGGAACGACCCAATTTTCCTTTCTGAAGGAGGTAGACAGATTAGGATCGTCTGCAAATTACAAGAACTGAAAAAGAAAACAAAAACTTGGCATAAGGAGTATCAGACTTAAAATAAAGCAAAATTGGTCTCGTTGGAATCAAACATAAAGGGAACTATAAAATTTATGTAAGAAGACCCAACTAATCTGGCAATGACTACAAATCTACAACATTTAGAATAGGAAAGGAATGGCTTATTAAGAGAAGAGGAGGAACAATGGCGTTTACGAAGTAGAGCACTCTGGATGTCTAGTGGGGATAAAAATACAAAATACTTTCATAAGCTAGCATGCTTTAACAGAATTAGGAAAAATATCTGGGGAATTAAAAGAGAAAATGGTGACCTCTTAACTGAGAAGGAAAATATAAAGGAAGAAGCCGTCAACTATTTCAAGGGTTTCTACAAATAACAAAACAATCAAATTTCAACCGATCAATGCAAGCCTATTGATTCTTTCCCACAGATGATAAATGCAGAGGAGTCAGATTCTTTGTTCTCCCCTGTCACAATGGTCGAGTTAAAAGAAGTGTTGTTTCACTTTAAGAAAGAAAAAATTTCAGGTCCGGACGGGTGGACCTCAAAGTTTTTTCTTTTTTTCTTTGAACTAGTCGGGGAAGACCTCCTTGCTATGGTGGAGGAGACTAGAAGTCTTGAGACTATCGCGGGAGGACTAAATGAAACGTTCTTGACTTTAATAACAAAGGAAAATAATCCAACAACCTTTGATGAGTACCGACCTATCTCACTGTGCAATCTGTGCTACAAGGTAATTTCTAAAATAATTACAAATCGTTTAAAACCCTATTTATCGAGATCTATCACTTTTGAACAAATGGGTTTTTTACAAGGCATGTGTATTCAAGATTCCATAGGCACGACGCATGAGAGCCTTCATAGTATAAAAGATAAAATCTTTAAAGCCTTTGTTTTAAAACTGGATTTAAGAAAAGCCTATGATTCTATTGACTGGGACCATTTAAGAATGATATTGCTAAAAACTGGCGCAGGTATTCAAATGACAAACTGGATAATGTCATGTGTCACTTCCTCTTCTTATGTTGTGTTAATTAATGGGGATGCCATTGAGTTTTTTAAGAGTGGTAGGGGAGTTAGGGAATGCTTCTCACTCTCTCCCTTGCTTTTCATTTTAGTAATGGAAGGCCTCAACTTGTCGCTGGAAATAGCCTGGAGGTAGGATCCATCTCTGGTATAAAAGTTTCGAGACTAATAAAATTTTTACATATTTTGTTTGTGGATGACGTAATCATTATGTCAAAGGAAATCTTAGTAGAATGGAATGAGATAATTAGACTTATAAGCATTTTCTGTAAAGCTTCGGGTCTCACAGTCAATCTTTCAAAGACTACGATCCATTATGAAGGCCTCTCGGAGGATGAACTGCTCCCGTACAAATCCTTTCTCTCTTTTAATTTATGTGCTCTTTCGAATGGTTTCAAGTATCTAGGGTACTTTCTCAAGACAGGGTCCCATCGAGCTTAGGATTGGGATTGGCTAGTGTCCAAATAATAAAATAAAATTGGCCTTTGGTGTCACTGATGGTTATCGCTGGGAGGAAGATATATTCTCATCAAATCAGTGTTGGAAAGACAACTTGTCTATTGGATGTCAATGGAAGCTTTACCAAGGACTGTATTAACAAAGATTAGGAAAACGATGTTCAAATTTCTTTGGAATGGCCATTATGAGTCTTAGCACTACCACTTATGCTGGGAGACACTCTCCAAGCCAAAAAAGAATGGAGGCTAGGGATTTAGAAATCTCTTTCATTTTAACACAGCTTTGAATACAAACACTCTGTGGAGGTTCCTTACTCATGAAAGCATTTGGCATCAAGTTATTATAGATAAATAACTTCAAAATGATACATTATTCAATTGTCTTAGAAAGTAGTCTCAATTCATTGAATCGGCCTCAAGAATCTGGTCAAGTCTTATATGCACTATTCCCATTATCCTTCACTGGCTTAGTTGGGGCTCGGGGGTTGGACATCATATAACTGTTGGGAGAGACCGGATTTTGAGTATTGGCAATAAATCCTTTCTACATCCAGAGACAATATCACATACAAATCAAAATACAGTCACTGTTCTAGCACAAGCGAAGTTGGCCAAAGATCGGATCACTTTGGCAGAGATATGGAAGAACAACGTCGATTTGGGACTGACAGGTTTTCACACGGCCGATTGGAGAAGATTTACCACAAAATTAAATACAGTCAGAGTCACTCTTAGCACAAATGCAGAAGATACCTTGCTCTGGTCTAATGGTGATTCATCGAGAGTCTTAAATGTTAAAAATGTCTACGATGCCATATTATCAACTCAAACACTTCCATTATATCAAGGTTGGCGAGTACAATTATGGAAATGGAAGGTTCATTTGAAGGTAATTTTGTTTTTTTTTATTTGGTTGTGCAGAACATGATACTAACTTGGGACACTCTACAACTGAAAGGATGGCCAAGCTCGAGTCTATGTACCCTCTGTAAAACAAATGTTGAAGAATCCCCCACTTATTCATTGACTATACCTTTACAAAGTCGGTCTGGGCGAAATGTGAATTCATAACAAATACAAAATACAATTGGGGTGGTCGGTCCCTTACAGATTGCATGAATTCATGGACAGTGAATAATCTTTTTTCAAAAAGATTATCGGTTCTTATGTGCTGGTATATCTGGAAAGAACACAATAAATCACTTTTTGAGGATAGACCTCCCTTGGCCTGGGCAGTTGTGTACAAAGTGATAGGGGAGCTTAACAAAAATAACTCAGTACAAAAGTTTCAGAAGTTAAGGAAAAATCTGATCTAGAGGGTTAGTGATTATTCATTATCATTTTTTGATGGAGCATCTATCGATGGGGGGTCAATTTGTGGAGCAGGGGGAACCATTAATTGGTCCAACACATAGGTTTATAAATGGTATTTCAATGGTGGATCTGGAACTAATACAAAATCTGAATTACTAGGAGCTTGGGCTACCCTTACTATCGAAAAACTCTTGGACATCCATTATATTCAAGTCCCGGGGGATTCCAAAGTAATCATTGAATGGATAAATCATAAAGGGAAACTTTGCGCCATCAATATAGAAGGATGGAAACAAAGACTTATGGACCTGGTTAGCACTTTCAAGGGAACTAGCTTTCATCACATTTTTAGGGAATCAAATGAGGAAGCTAACCATTTGTAAAAGCTAGCCCTATCAATGACAAAAGGAAGATTAACATACTTTACCTAGGATGGAGCGAGTGCAGGACAAACCCACCATGTTGATATCTTTTAAATTTCAAGATCCCACCTTTTTGTTGTCTGATCTGAACAGTTCTTTGGAGGTTTTTTTTGATAGTTTTTTCCATATCTTTCGTGGTTATTTATTCAAATATAAATAGAGATATGGGAGGTTCCTAGTTTTTATTTCTCATAAAGTTTTCTTCAGTTTTTAAGAACCGGTCTTGTTTTAAAGATCTATGTAACATGTCTTTGTGTTAAGTGTTAGGTGGTTTTGAAGAGCTAAAGGGATGGATCGGTCTTTTTATCAAGGGTCTCGGATGATGTAATTAAAATTATTTCCTAATATAATTTTGTGTGAATTTTCTATTGAAAAAACATGTCCTTTTATTGTGTCTATTTGGAAGGAGGCGACACAAAATACTATGGATTTAACTAAATGGGAAAATTGAATCTAGTTGACTATCTTTTAGATTGGCCAAAGACAAGGTTGTAGCAGGGTGTAAGGTACTCATCTTTTTCTTTACGGAATTTGATGGACTAGAAATCATAGGACTTTCGAGGATTTGTTTTTTTTTGTCTGTTCAAGTAGCTCAAAAGATTAGATTGGCTATGGATAACAATAAGAATATACCAAAGAGAAAACAACTAAATGCTTATTTGATGCCAAGCATTGATAAAGAGATATCTTGGGTTTTTTTTTTTTATGGTGCAATTTAATGGTAAAAGTCAAGGAGACCCATGTATATGTAGAGTAGAGGTTGTATTTTTCTCATATATAAATCATTATTTTTATATGAAGTGTGTTGTTGGGCAAGGATCTAACAACCATGTTAGAATTTATGCTCTTTGGCTTTTGTTAAAAGCTACATAGGAGTAAGGATTAAAACATCTTCAATCTTATGCAGATTCTAAACTTATGATAAACGTATGATAATTTGGCAAATCAACATTGCAACATTGGAAACCTAGGCTTCATCCCTATTATGAATCAAGATGAGGTAAAGACACTTTTGAGTTTATTACCTTTACACATATATATTGAGCATTCAGTACACAAGTGAATATTTGTCTAAAGAAGAAATCTGAGAAATCTTTGTATTAATTTTAATTTAATGCTTTAGGTCAAAGGTGTAAGAACCAACAAATGTTATCTAAAAATTCTAGAAAATAGGTTCTTCCATGTTAAGACTCTACTTAAGACTTTATTGGTTTTTAAAGCATTTGCTTTGGGTAGACGTTGATCCATTCTGCACATTTCAAGAAGTAGATGGCAGCAACTTTATTGGGAATCCTAATCTCTCGCTCCAACTTGAAGGAAGGCCACGCATATTACATTGATAACTCCAACGAGCAATAACTTTGAAGAAAGTCCTAAGCACGAAAACAAGGAAGCAGCCTTGACGTAAACTATAATAAGCTGTAAAAAACGATTGAAGGATACAACTTTTGGCATGAAAACCAGAGGAAACGACAGCCATTTGCCATTAAAAATATAAGACTGAGGTTAAGACTAGCACAGCAGCTCAATAGCTGCTGGTGAATGTCGAAAGGTTGATAAGATGAAACGGAATATATTAAATTTTATTATTGATTAACAAATAAATGGTTGCGCTTCATTTATCTAGTGTTAATATTTTAATTTCTGTTAATCACTTACGTGGCAATCAATTAGCTATCGAAGTAATTTTTAAATATAATTAGGGAAATGTAAAAAAGTAAACACATAAACGGATATCTTTATAATAGCTAGGAAGTAGCCATTTATTTTGTGTGACTACTAAGAATATTCCAGCCATATTTAATCATGTCCATAAAAAACTTATTAAGCACTAAACCCCTATTAAATCTGCCCATTATCAATAGATTTACGCCTTTCGACGTAATTAAGAGGTTGTGATGCTGTTTCGATTGAAAATGAAAATTTAAGAAAATACTCCTCAATTAATTTAATTAGATTTAATTGATACTAAAAAAATTAATTAAATATTTTATTTATTTACTCTCTAAAATTTTATAATATAAAAATAATCTTAATTTTATTAAATTAAAATTTTGTATTAATATTATTAAATTAAATTGAATATAAAGTTTTATTTTTTAATAAAAATATATTTAAAATATTAATACAGTCAAATTGTATTTCCATTTTATTCCACTATTTTCAAATTCTAGAGATGTACAAAATGATCTTTGGAATACTACTAATTGTATTCTTCATCTTTGGACTACAAAGGCTCGAATTCTTCATCTTTGGAATACAATGGCTTAAATTCTTTATCTCTGGAATACAAAGACTTAGATTTTTCAATAATGTGTTAGTTTGTAGATGGAATACAATGGCTTAAATTCTTTATCTTTATCATATTGTTTCTTAGGAGGATTGAAATTTCAATAATGTGTTAGTTTGTAGATGGATTTCACAACCAAGCACAATAGGCTTGGTTTGAATCCCCTATCCACATTGCAATCTAAGTTTATTTCTAGACCTCCAAACCCACTTATTCATAGCACAAGACTTCACCACCCAAATTGCATTATATACTCATCATCGATACAGCGTGAGTGGGTTTAATGGTTAAGAATACATGTTTCCTCCTAAGAAGTTACAAGTTCAAATCCAGAAGGGGTTAGGGTATGTATACCTCCATAGACTTTATTGGTCAAATCGTTGGGCGGAGGGGGTCCCTTGTCCCACAAACAAGGGGGTCTCATACACCATTTGGTGCATGGTTTGGTCGTGACCTTAAAAATAGATTATTATTATTAATAATGTCGGGTTCGTTATGACAGGGGCCTTTGCTCATGGAGCTATATTCTTCATTAGAGATTATAATCCGAAGCAGAATAAGGATAATGCATTGGCGAGAATGTTGGAGTAGAAGGAAGCAATAATATCTCATCTTAGTTGGGTTAGTTTATTACTAGGTTTCCATACCTTGGGACTTTATGTTCATACTGATGTTATGCTTGCTTTCGGTACTCCAAAAGAACAAATCTTGATCGAGCCCATATTTGCTCAGTGGATACAATCTTCTCATGGTAAGACCTTATATGGTTTCGATGTACTCCTATCTTCAACAAGTGGTCCATCATTCCATGTAGGTGCATATGGTTACATGGTTGGTTAAATGTTATTAATGCTAATAATAATTCATTGTTCTCAACAATCGATCGTAGAGACTTTTTGGTTCATCGTGATATTGCTCTAGGTTTGCATACAACTACATTGATCCTAGTTAAAGGTGCTTTGGATGCGTGTGGTTCCAGGCTAATGTCGGATAAGAAATATTTTGGTTATAATTTTCATTGCGATGGTCTCGGATGATGTGGTACTTGTGATATCTCGACTAGCGACACTTTTTATTTAGCAGTTTTATAGATGTTGAATACTATTGGATAGGTTACTTTCTATTGGAATTGGGAGCATATAAGGTTATGGCACGGTAATGTAGTACAATTTAATGAGATTTCCACTTATTTAATGGGATGGTTAAGAGATTATTTATGGTCAAGAGATTATTTATTTTAATTCCTGGTAGGTAATAATATTGATTGAACTATTATGGAGAGAAAGAGTCACATTCAGAGAGAGAAGAAAATACAAGCACTGAAACATAAATATCATTTGATTCTTCAATCTTTGGAGGAAGAAACCAAAGTTTCATCATTGGATGAAAAATGGGAAATTCAAATAAAATTGCAATATTCACCACGTAATAGTGCACCTACACGTCTCCATCGACATTGTTCTTTGACTGGAAGACCTAGAGCCAACTATCAAGACTTTGGATTGTCCGGACACATACTGTGTGAGATGGCCCATGCATGTTTATTTCTCGGGATAACAAAATCAAGTTGGTAGGAAAAGAAAAAAAAAAGGTATTGAAGTTTATTGTGATAAGGGAAAAGTACCCATATCCCTATATAGGGATAAGGATAGTATATCCCATGATTGTTTGGTGTACCCATTATGTTAATGATATCAATCAATAGTGCAAAGTAGAGTATTCTGGTAGCTTACGAGGCTCATAACCTTGAGGTCACAAGTTCAAATCTTGTCTCCTCCAGACCAAAACATAAGAAGTATTTTGGCCTGAAAAATGATTAATCTCTCAATTCTCATTTTATAATTGAATGAAAAGTGAGGAATAGATACGATCAATACATGAACTATTCATTTTCATATTCCATGTGAAACTAGCGGGTTGTGAGGATCGAACCAACATCTTCTCCTTGGAAAAGAGAAATTTTACCATTCAACCATACCTGCATTTTATTTGTTGTGTGTGTGTAATATAATATGGAAAATACATATATGTTAAATCCCATTCATAAGTAGATACCATTTCTTAATGGTCCAATTATTTTTTCAATTACGGAAAACCCCTCCTCCTTGGACATGATGGAAAAAGCCCTTCACAAGAGCTATAAATCCCTCGAGGTTGTGGGGGGGCGGGGGCGGTTGAACCTAAAACATCTAGAACAGATCTGAGATATGAAAGAATTAAGGATACCTACAAAAAAGACTAATCTGATCCATAATGATACCCCCAAAAATACAACATCTTTTCTACTTGACCAACCATCGGGAGAGGCAAGTGCAACAGGTATACCCACTAGTAAAAATGAAATAGCAATTAACGAAAACATAGTCGATTGGAAAGCAATAGTCATGGTTGTGATCTTACAATCTCCCAATAGATTAAATAGAATATACAATCGGATCCCCAATTTTCAATTCTGATCAAATGCAATCGGATCCCCAATTTTCAATTCTAATCAAATGCATTGTGGAAAGGATTTGACAATAAATTGATCGAACTTTTCAAACTTTTTAAATTTGATATTTGAGTGTGAGAGGAGAGGGAAATTCATTTCTTTTTCCATTCTAGACGAGCATGATAAATCATCTTATGTCACAGGTATGGTCGGTATTGTCTCGACCTTACGCTTATAGTTAGATATTACCCGAACAGGTATAATAAAAGTTGTCCCTGAGAGAGATGGTCGAGTGGTTGATGGCTCCAGTCTTGAAAACCGATATAGTTAAAAAACTATCAAGGGCTTGAATCCCTCTCTCTCCTATTGTTTTTTCAACAATCACATTTATTATTTCGTTCCAATACAAAAAAAGAGAATATATCGACTGGACATAATCGAGCTACAAGGACCCAGTTGGAAAGAGAGTATTTTCAAACGTTCCTATCTCGTCGATATGGGAGATGGATGTAATGAAATTGAATCGATTTCTCTTCCATTTGGTTCGATCTCTTGTTTTAGATTATAGGAGTCATGGAAAGAATTGGTGAAATCACGATCAACTCCTTTCTCAGATCCTACTGCAATTGTACAAGCCCTTCCCATATGCTACAAATGACCTACGAAGAATAAAAATACTGGAACGAAATGGGATGTGGCTAACCAACTTCGGGGAGAGACATAATTCATCACATATATTTCGGTAGCGACGCCACCCACATAATTTGAAGAACCTAAAGGAGCATGAGACATATATTCTGTTGAACATTGTTCCTGCCATGGCTATATGAATTTTTTCAACTTTCTTGTTGGGTCAATCAATTGTCGTTAATAAACCCCTTTTACTTGCCAATCTGGTTCGTAAACTTGTGAGTTGTATACACATTATGTGCAGGTAAAATATGGAATTCAAAACTATTATATATTCTTAGAGGACAAGTAAACCACACTGCAATCTGATCATTCATCAAAGCATAAAGAAACTAACAAGAAAGAAATCTTAAACAACTTCACTTTGTCTACACGACTGTTATTAAGCATGAGAAAAATTCTATGGCTCCACATGTCATGTATAGATCATTGATCTACGCATGAACATGTCTATGATCTATTCCCTTATTAATTGTCAGTCAATGGATGTTTAAATTGTTCACACAAAAAACAATATTCAAGTGTTGGTAAATATCTTGAAAGATTAATTTCATTTATCAAATCTCCTTCCAGGATTCAAGATGCACTCTGTCACTTAATAAGCTAAGTGTTCATGCTCTGTATGTGAGGTTAGATTTGATAACAAGAATCCTAACTATTGTCTAAAAATAATGAAACAAAATATTAAGTATGACCATAAGTTTTACTTCAAACCATTTGATCCAGGTGGATATCGGTGGCCACCCACCTTTTCCGACTGGCTCAAAACAGTTTTTTGGCAATTTTGGCAATTTACTATTTTTAGCAGGTTTTAACTTCTGGGGCCATTTTGAGGGCCTAAATGAAGGTTTTTTTAGATCGAGGTTCTCAATGATATCCGAAGGCATATTGAGCCCCCAAAATGAATCTCCTCGACGATACCTTTCCAACGAGCTATCACACGCTTAAAACGAAGATTGTATGCAAAAGTTACGACCCCGGGAAGTTGATGTACTAACTTACCCAAACGGGGCCCACATGACTTTTGGCGCTTCATCTCCTAGGGTTAGGTTTTTGGATGTCTATGACTTTTGGCATTCTCTTCTATTGTAAAAATTCCTCTAGAGCCTCATTGTAATCATCTTCTCACGGATGCGAGTAGCAGCCACATCTCTTCTCAGAGATAAGCTACCAGCGCCCTAGCTAGTTTATTTCCATTCTGTCTGTAAGCATATTTCAATCATTTGTTATTAATGAAATGAAGTCTTATTTCCGCTTCATCTCTGCATTTATGTGTATTTATGTATTTCATTGTGTTCCTACATAAATTCGGTTCAGTGGTATCAGAGTGGTCTGCTCATTCTCAATCCTTCTTTGCATGTCCCCAACGAGATCGGGGTATAAGGAGTTGGGGCTCGATCTGGTTGAACCTTTGCAAGATCAGCCTCGCAAACCTCGACGACCACCCAGAAGATCCAAAGGAGGCAGAGCATCTCTTCCATTCCAAGATGTGGGTAAAGGGTTCCCCGTTGCAGTTCATTGTCGACAATGGGAGCCAGAAGAACCTCATCTCGGTAGAGGTCGTGAAGCGGTTGGGCTTGCCGACCACAGCACACCCACAACCATACACCATCGAGTGGTTGCACCAAGGATGGGACATCCGCGTCAGTCGACAATGTCGCCTTCCTTACAACATCAAGCCCTTCACGGATGAGGTATTATGTGACATTGCTCCTCTTGATGTTTCTGATGTATTATTAGGCCAACCGTACTTGTGGAAGCGACATGTTGTGTATTAGTCTAGGCCTCGTGATGTTATTATCACTTTGGGAAATAAGATGTACAAGATACCAGAGATAGCACCACCTACCACCATCTCTTTGGTTACTGCAAAACAATGCAGTAAGCTCATTTCCCAAACCAGGAAATTTGTTTTCCTGATGATCCACCCTCAGGGAAAGAGGAAGACTGTGGCCATGACCTCCAGAAAAGGCCCCACTGCACGAAAAAAATAGATGGATAAGGTCATGGAGGAGTACGAGGACATCTTCACCTCCCCCGCAGGGGTGCCTCTACACTGCCAGGTCAAGCACCCCATCGATCTGACCCCAGGTGCATCGCTGCCCAATGGACCCATCTACCGACGCTCTATCCTAGAGAATGAAGAAATCAAGAGGCAGATTCATGAGATGTTGCAGAAAGGTCACATCCGGCCAAGTTCATCACCCTGTGGGAGCCCGATCGTATTGGTGCAGAAGAAGGATGGGACTTGGAGACTCTGCATTGACTATCGGGCACTGAACAAGATCATTGTTCGGAATAGGTACCCGATCCCACGGATTGATGACCTTCTGGACCAACTCAAGGGGGAAAAATATTTCAGCAAGATCGAATTGAAGTATGGGTATCACCAGGTACCAATCGAACCTTTTGATGTGTGGAAGACTGCATTCAAATCCAAGGAGGGCCTTTTCGAATGGTTGGTCATGCCTTTCGAGTTGAAGAATTCCCCTGCAACCTTCATGAGGCTAATGGACGACATCCTGCAGCCATTCACCAACTCATTTGTAGTGGTGTACTTGGATGACATTTTGATCTTTAGCCAGACTTGGGAAGAGCACCTCCACCATATCCGACAGGTCCTCCAAACACTGCGGCAACACAAGTTGTGTGCCAATTTGGAGAAATGCACTTTTGGCATAACCTAGGTTCAGTATCTGGGATACATTATTGAT
>ML795502.1:247087-275951 GCA_009831015.1 Picea engelmannii | reverse complement strand
ATCCTCCATATGGGATTTCCATTGGAAGTAGTTGGTGCTGGTAAGTAAGAGATTACTTGTAGAATCCATACCAAATATGCAGATAAAATGGATTTAAAAACTGAAACTGATGATCTGGATGGAAATATCTCGAAAAGTTGGGCAGTTTTAAAAAACGACACTGAAAACGGACTTCGGATGTGAGAGTTATGCTCTTTTAAAAAAAGGCATAAACGATAACCAAATGACCACCTGGTGGTGTAAGTTGCTTTATGAAGTGACCCACTTTTATAAAGAGAAGTGGGGATCACTTTTACAATGAAGTTACTTTATAAAAGAAAAGTTGCATGCAAAATAAATAACTCTAAAATAAAATATTAAAGCTACTTATAGTGATTCACTTTTATACTTGAAGTGAAATACACTTTACAATTTTAGTATGAACTTTTTAAAAAAAAGTAACAAAAAGAGAGACTCGAACTCAATACCTCTTACTTAATAAGGCAACTTTTAACCAAATGGTCTAATAAAACATATTGTATTGTTTAGCAAGAGGATTGTTGTTGTTGTTGTTGTTGTTGAAAAAAACCTATTTTCACACAAGAAAAAAAATTTCTCTTTTTGATAACAACAAGGGTTAGATCTTGGTTAGCTTACCTGAAAGATACACATTTTCCTATATGTTTCTGATTTTACAGGATCGCACAGGGTGCGGGGAAAAGAGAAATAGCAGATCTAAAAGAGTAGAAACCTGGAAATAAATAATATAAAACCAAAATAATACTCTGGAAAAAATTTTAAAATGTGTATTCAGGCTTTATACCTCAAGATCTGACTGAAATGGTCATATCTTGGGAAAACAAAAACCTTTTCGAGTGAAACAAAAAGTGTTCATGACTGAAAAGAGTGCTTCGGATGAAATGGAATAGTTCTCTCAACCCATAAATGTACGTAAATGATAGAAAATTGAGATGAGGAAACTCAGCTTCACGATCTCGATCTACAACAGGAGTGAGTCTGCAAATAGGCTCTGATACCATGTTCGACAACACATGTATTCCAACAGAGGACGAACACCTTCAGTAACCACTCACACAACCAGATCAAATATCAACACACCAATTTTTTGACATGGTAAAACCCCTATGGGGAAACATCCACGACCCCATCTAACGCGACCACTTAGAGCAGTTTATTAATGCAAAAGAAAAAGATTACAAAGAGATTTTACACGATATTTTCTCACAATCGATCATCGGCAAATGGCCCTCCATGCTCTTTAAATAGAGATCATGGACCAATCATCTGTTAAGCCACAAATCAATGGTCGTTAAGATCGAGGATAATATGAACCGTAAGATGACTATATGTCGAGAACATATCGTGACCGTTGGATTTCCTAACTACAAATGCATACTAAAGAAACACATTTTTACCTAATGATGCATTAGACCAAGTAGATCTTAAATAACTCCTAAGTGTCTAAATATCCTAAAAATTTCCCCCTGCCTTGTTTCTTATCTGCACTTTATGTTAATATTATGGTAGTTGCGGGAGGTATTTACCTCGACATGTGAACCTGACGAGAATAGAAGACTCCGGAAAGAAAGAGAAAACCCTAATGAGTTGGTTAATAACCCTAGAAGTCTTGTCGACTCAAGAAGATAATTTATATTAGGTTATTAGTCTCCAAGAGAGGAAGTCGGCCAGAAATAACAATAATATACTGAATAGACACATATCCAGAAGGAGAAGTCGGCCCCAACAAATCTGGCAGAACCAGTATAAATACAGGGTGCCAGTTCTCATTTTGACATATCTCAGAATTGCAGTTCCCAATTTGGTGCGCACTGTAGTTCCCAGTTTGGTGTGCACATGTGGAGGAGGGCTGCAAGTGCAGCTGCAACAGCAGCTAGTTTTCAGTATGAGCTTGGACTATCTCTTGGCTAGGGTTTGGACTATCTGATCAGCTATTGTTGGTGCGCTATCCTTAGAGGAAGATGTGCTACACCTTGTTTGGCTATCTAGCCTAGGGTTTGCTTCTAGAGTAATTCTTAGTCAAGGTTAAGGTGCTTGTAGGGTGGCTTCGGCCTATGGTTGGGTGACGAGGGTATCATCAATGGTAAAATGAGCACACAATCTTCAATATTCTAACAGGTTATGGGCCCACACCTCCTTCATTCAGTCTAAACGCTGGAAGGAAACATAGCGGCTAGGATATTGAGCTCACTGAGGAACTGCCTCTAGGGTTACTAGCAGAAGCAACTCTCAAGACACTGCCGCTAGGGTTACTAGCAGGAGCAGTTGCAGAAAACCTAAACCTCTTGTTGAGGCACCTTAAGTGAATGGATTGACCTAATCTCTGGATAGATCAGTGCGCTCTAGCCCAATGCATCTCCTGATACTCTCAGCAAGCCAAGACGTGAAGTTTGAATTTCTGGTCAAATCTAGGGTTTGACCAAGTCAAGAAGCCATGACGAACTCTATGAAGTATGATAACAAGTTAGATGGAGCCTCTAACTTCAGAGCATGGAAGACAAGGATTGACCTCATCCTTGCTAAGAATAAAGTGCTAGATATTGTGAAAGGAAAGATCGTGAAGCCAGAGTTTGAAGAAGGAGAAGAGAAGGAACCGCAGAACGTTGCAGCTATGGAGAAGTTAAAGGATGTTGACATCAATGCAATGAGTATCATAGTGGATTCTATAAAATACCACTTGATACCCTACATCTCCCATCTTGACTCATCAAAGAAGATGTATGATGCCCTAAGAAATCTCTTCTCAGTTAGAAACATTGGACAAGTTATGAGTTTGAAGAATGAGCTCTATAACATGAAGATGAATGATGAAAACAGCATAACATCATACTTTGTAAGGATCTCCCAGTTAAGAGATCAACTACAAGCTATTGAAGAGATCACTTCAGAAAAGGAATTGGTGAACATAGTACTCAATTGTCTTCCCAAGACATGGGATGCATTTTCCGCAAGCATGAACACAAGGAAGGAGTATCCGACAATTGAAGAACTTTGGACTTGTTGTGCTCAAGAAGAATCAAGGATCAATGCAAAAGAGAAACCCCAAAGGAAATATGATGATCAAACCTTCACAACAAGATTCAAGAACTTTAGGAACAAAAGGAAGTTTGGTTCAAGGAGGAAGCCAAATCAAGAGAAAGACATTTCAAAAGTACAATGCTTGAACTTTCAAAAGTATGGTCACTACAAGAATTAGAGTCCCGAGCTAAAGAAAAGGAAGGAGAAACATGAAGCATCGATTGCCAAAGAAAAAGAACCTACAAAGAAGACTAAGCAGGATGGAAGAGACTTCTTCTACTAAAAGGTAACAACACTCTTCTTATTTCTTGTACATGTCTTATTTGCTTCGTCTCTGTACATATCTTGTATGTCTATCTCTTGGAAGATAATGTATTCCAAGAAGAACTATACCTATGGAATAACAACAAAATAAGAATGGATATCTTTAGATAATACACACGAAAGGATGAAATACAAATCATGTGGAAGCTATTGCAAGATAAGCCGAATCAATTATGAAGAGACTTAGAAGAAGCAAAGACAGAAAGAAGTTTGCAATCGAGAGGAAATTGGAAAAAGACTTATGACATTTTGTAGAAGACAACAAGACAGAAGCGTGGACTCTGTTAGACAAGAGATCCAATTATATATTGCAGAAGACAATAAGGATGCAGATGGAAGCATGGACTCTGTTAGACGGAGGGAGCCGATTATATGCACTCATACATGAAGCAAGGATTAGGAGGGAGCTAATCCTATGATCCATTGAAGACGATGAAATATATATATCCATGGTAACAACCATGAAAGACAGTACGTGTTCAGTTCAACCGCAGAAGAAGACTTCTTTGAAGAAAAGCCTCTAAGTATTCCTAGTTGTCCATCCACATCTGTGATCCTATGATGAAAGAAAGAAATGGAATCTTTAGGGAATGGAACTTACTCCATGGTCCCAAGAGCTAAACACGAGGAAGAACATGAAGATTCCAAGAAAGAAAGAAAATCCAGAACAACCAGTCATAATATTAAGAATCAAAAGATTACCAGCCTGATATGAACTCAATAGAAGAAATCAAGCAGAAGAACTGAAAGTCGTGATGAAGAACAGTGTATGGAATACCTATGAATGAAAGCATTGTGAGATCTAGAACTAGAGGTTCTCCCAGATGGAGAGAGAAGACTATGATGATTACTTGTTCCAGTACACCAAACCTATCACTACATGAGTCATTATATCATACACAATATCCATGAGTTGGAGTTATACATCAGATGAATGCAAAGAATGTTCTCCAAAGAAATTGAATAAAGAACGTATGAAGAGCAATCTCAAGACCTTGAGGCATACCAGAAAGAGACTCTTGTACACAGATAGAAGAAGATAACTTAGTGGAGAACCTCCAGTGCACAACAAAAGCGTGGTGAAGAATTCCTATAACATCAAGATGAATACTCAGTAGACCAGATCTCATGATGACAGAAGAAGTGCCACATGGATATGTTCCAGTTTTCCAACTATGATATAATCTATTGTTCAGATCTACATGAATCCTTCACAGTGTTCCAAACTAAAGTACATTTGAAATCAAGCATTACATTATCCATTACGAATTCTAGAAAGGAGAAAATGATTCTCCAATACATATCTCCACAGATGAGAAGATAAGCAGACATTTTGGTAAAGCTTCTATCCAAGATGAAAGAGTTTGCATACTCAAGTTGGATCTCGTGGAAAAAACTTCCTTCTTATTGAAAAAGGAAGAAATGACTCTCCAATTTAGGAGGGAGCACTGAAAACATTATTGAATAAATTCATCTTTAAATTTGAAAAATAGTCCATCTTGGACAGATGCTTTCATGTTCGGAAAGTGGATTGAGATTTCTAATGGACAGTGACTTCCCATTGTGGTTAACATGGGAGGTATTTTGATTGTTGATGTATCATAGACAACGACTTCCCATTGTGGTTAACATGGGGAGTGGTCTAGGGTAGTCTCTCTTATTAAGGGTTACTCAAGAAGACTATCCCGCCTCGCCGGACAACGATTTCTCATTGTGGTTAACATGAGGAATGGTCTGTTTTGGAGGTTGATGCAGGACAGTCTTTTCCTCTTGTGGTTAACAGAGGAAATGTTCTAGACAGTCATTCCTTAGGGTTTATACATTCTCTCCAAGGTGCACTTTGATTAGTGTAGGAGGAATGGCCCAAGGTGGGGAATGGTCCAAGCTCAACAATCAGGGACAAACATTCCTTAGGGTTATACATTCTCTCCAGGGCGCACTTGGATTAGTGTAGGAGGAATGGCCTAGGGTGAGGAATGGTCCAGGACATACATTCCTTAGGGTTTATACATTTTCTCCAGGGCGCACTTTGATTAGTGTAGGAGGAATGGCCCAGGGTGAGGAATGGTCCAGACTCAGACATTCCTTAGGGTTTATACATTCTGTCCAGGGTGCACTTTGATTAGTGTAGGAAGAATGGTCCATGCTCAGAAATCAGAAACAATCCTTCTTCCTTGTTTGAGAAGAATAGGGAAAATATCCCATTGTTGATGAGGGCAGATATTCTTTCAAATCTCACAAACGTGAGTGAAATATTGGCCCAGATGATTCAGTTTATTTTTTTAACAATATTTTCTGTGTAGGATGGCATCAAATGATTGTTATGGAGACTACCTGTCTCCAGACAGTAGAGATAGACTACTGTGGTGGATATGTTCCACTGTTCATGAGGCATATATTCTTTCAGAGCTCACAGATGTGAGTGAAAGATTGGCCCAAATAATTCAGTCTATATCATAACATTGTTTCTATGTAGATTGCTATCATATGTTTGTTATGAAGATCATATGACATTAGATGAAGACTATTGTAGTGGATATGTTCCACTATTTTGAGGTAGATATTCTTTCAGAGCTCACAGATGTGAGTGATAGATTGGCCCAGACAAATCGATTTATATCATAACATTGTTTCTATGTAGGTTGCTATCAAATGTTTGTTATGAAAGTTTTATGACATTAGATGAGGACTACTATGGTGGATATGTTCCACTGTTCGCAACCATACGTTGTTGATCAAGTACTTGTGTGTTACTTGGTGTGGTAGTGTACCACTAGATTGTAGTTATGTACTACTATGAATAGACACAGTTGTGTTCTATCCTTGTTCTAATTTCCTTGAAGACTATCAATAGTTTATTGAAAATAATCACCATCCAGACGAATGATGAACATAGATTTTCCAGACGGAAATTGGTTCAGAACATTTATTCCTCTAGATTATAAGAGTGGATCTTGTATCACTCTATGGTGTGAGTGACTTATCCAACATCATGTCTAATTACTCAGATGAAGTATGGTTTTGAGAGATGATGCAGCTAATGGTGATGGTGATGCTCATGATCTAGTCATGAGATAGTCTAGACGACTATATTGATGCTACCAGGTAAATGGTATATTTTTGTGCTCAAGACCATTACTTGTAATACCTCCCTAGCTAGGAGGGAGTGTTAATATTATGGTAGCTGCGGGAGGTATTTACCTCCATATGTGAACCTGACGAGAATAGAAGACTCTGGAAATCAAGAGAAAACCCTAATGAGTTGGCTAATAACCCTAGAAGTCTTGTTGGCTCAAGAAGATAATTTATATTAGGTTATTAGCCTCCAAGAGAAGAAGTCGGCCATAAATAATAATAATATACTGAACAGACACATATCCAGAAGGAGAAGTCGACCCCAACAAATCTGGTAGAACCAATATAAATACAGGGCACTAGTTCTCATTTTTGACATATCTCAAAATTGCAGTTCCCAGTTTGGTGCGCACTGCAGTTCCCAGTTTGATGCGCACATGTGGAGGAGGGTTGTAGGTGCAGCTGCAACAATAACAACTAGTTTTCAGTATGAGCTTGGACTATCTCTTGGCTAGGGTTTGGACTATCTGATCAGCTATTGTTGGTGCGCTATCCTTGGAGGAAGATGCGCTACACCTTGTTTGGCTATCTAGCCTAGGGTTTTCTTTCGGAGTAATTCTCAGTCAAGGTTAAGGTGCTCGGAGGGTGGCTTCGGCCTATGGTTGGGTGACGAGGGTATAGTCAATGGTAAAATGAGCACACAATCTTCTATATTCTAACACTTTAGAGATCAATTTCCCATTGTAAGCACCTGAGACTTCTTATACTAATTATTGGCCTATCAATACAATTTATTATTGGGGGAATGCATTTCATCTCGGATTTTTGCACTTTGCATTTTGAATTTCTCATTCCCCTCTTTGAAAAACCTGTCTATTATAACATATTCATGTAACTCTTCTTTCCCTTTTCATAATCTGACAAAGAATTTATGATTCACAGAAATTGAAGATGCTTTTCCTTCTGGTGTTTTATTACCATACTAAGATAAAAATGGTACAAAACTCTAAGGATTTTAATGTTTAGTTATTTTCATTTTCTTTGGGACTATAAAACCTCTTAGGGTTCTTTTGTATTTTCCTTTTTCAAATTCTAAAACAAATATAGATTGTTTGATCATAAGTTGTAGAGGAGAAGGAACCAAATTTTGGTCAACACATACCTTTTTTATGGTTCCATATTCCTGGTTATTCTTTTGAGCTACAGGTTCCTTCGATGAAGCCCCTTCTATTTTTCTTAATTTCCTTTTTCGTCCCCAAAATAGGAAACCCTAAGTTCCAAGGCCTTTATTATCAACTACACGATCCTCTGCCACCATTTCATTGTGTTGCTTATTGAATGAATCTCAAATTAGAAAGTCGCCCCCCAAGTATCATTTCGACCATGCAGTCCAATCTTCTTATGTTAAATACTTTTGAAGAACCACTAGAGGTTTTTTTTTATTCATATTTAATCCCTGTGTGAGGTATCCCTTTAGACCAATCAACGTCCTGTAATTCTGTCTTTAGGAATTAGTTACAGTCTTGGCATTTCACTGATTTGTTTTGAGCCATTTTTCTCCTTCAATGGGAAAACCCATGACCTAAATTATTGTCTTTTATGAAACCTCCATGACTTGATCACTTTAATTGGGAAGCTCATCCATTAAAACCTCTTGCAAACTGAAGCAAAACCTGATCATCGAAACCTTGAAACTTAGCAAAGAAATAATGTCATCAGTTGTCCTAAACATTGCTTTACATGCATTGTATTATGGCAAGGGTTCTAAACATGCATTGTCATTGGCTCATGATGGTAAATCACCATCGTTCCCATAGAAAGAGAAACCCTACTCCTATACTCTTGAACTATGACAGGCGTGGCCATATGGGCAAGTTATTGGAATCGATCAGTGGTTTCAAGGGTATACATGATTTGGTTTTGGAATGATATGGATATAACTCATTTGGAATCCCTTCAGTGATTCCAAATGAGTTTCAATGGCCAAATCGAGAATTGATTTTATGCAAATTTGTGGATAATGATAGAAGTGTTGGGACTATTTATATATCAAAGAGGCAATTATACATGCAGATGGAGGATTTAGTAGATAATCGTACAATGAGTAGTCCTTAAGACATGAATAAAATTGTAGGTGTATAAGTGATGTCATATAAGTTCATGGATCATCATGATAGAGGATAGTATGGGAAATATGCCACATGGTTGATAGGGTATATGAACATATGTAAGATGTGATTCAACTCATATACATATAAGCATGCAATATGGTTAATGGAAGAGCCTTTGACCAATAAGTGCAATGAGTAATGTATCATAAGGATAGAATCAGATTTGAGTATTAGGGAAATATGGTGTATGATTCAAAGGTAGGAGAAAGTTCAAGATATAAAGAGATAGGTGATATGATTAAAATGTCTTAGCGGTGGGATAAAGGGTAAAGCAACAAGTATAACAGAGTTGGAAAAAAAAAATCCTCCGTTCTTAATAGAATAAAAGAGTCTTTAAAAGCGCCCCCGGGGGGCAACTCAATTGGCAAGTGTCGTGAAAATGAAGTTCCATGAGGTTTCGAGTTCAACTCCCCCCGACTTACAATGTGTGCCACGTATGGGGCCTCATGGGCACACCTGGAGGTTATAGTGGTAGCAGTTGGATAACACGACCACGTGTAACGCGAGCACGTGCCCAACTAGTTGTTGATTCCTCCAGACAAAAAAAAAAAACTTATTTACCTCTGAATTTATTCAATTACCAACTTACACATGTGAAAGGTATGAAAGCATGTTGAAAGGAGCAATGAAAAACACTAACTCGGGAGCTATGTTATTGCACATGTAACATTCTTTGTTGATCATGGAGACATTTGGTACTTTGCTAACTCTTGGGTTGAGAAATGAAGCTTTGTCACTGGTTGTCTTTGCTAAATGAAACAAAGTTACAGGCTTCCTACACCTCATGTATAGTTCCTGCACCAATATAGCCATATTTTCTAAAATTGAACTAATATTGTTGATTGAAGCAAACTGAAGCTGATAGAATCAATACCACTGATGATAAAAATTTATTGTTGTTGTTCTGAGTGAAATTCGACCTTTATGCATGTTTAAAAACTTTGAAAATTTAGAAAATCTGAACTTATTCATTGTGGAAATTCTAAAACCAAACTTGGAACCAAAGAATGATGAAAAAATGTTGTTGGTTGATTCTTCCACAGAAAAGGATTGTGCGACAAGTGTCTAAACTTGCAACAGGCTTTTGTAACACTTCGAAGCTGAGTACTCTAGTGTCGTTTCCACGAAGACCTGCAAATTATGGGAAACAATTTGAAATTATTGGTGGAACGCAGGTTGTAAACTGGAATCAAATGGTTGTAGGTTGATGTTGTTGTAAAAATAGTGTCATGCCCTTTTATTTTCACATTGCTAGAGACTACAAATTGTTGTTAGGATCCCAAACCAAATAGTCTTCACTGAAACCCAATCTTGGCACAATTTTATCTATGTGAATGAATTTGTTGAAGTCGAACATAGAAATAAATAATTGGATTACCAGCCAATGATGAATGTTGTTAACCAATGTGGGACTACTCACCTTTGATTTTGATGAGAGTCGATGTGCCTTGGTACATATTGCAAGGTACGAATAGATGAGATGAGGTCGAGTCACCTGCAAGATCTATCAATCAAGAGACCTTGATGAATTCCCATTGTTGAGAGTGAGGAATATTTCCATTAATGTATGCAAGTCTCAAGGTACTAACAAGATCTCTAATCTCGATCCCAAATGATGTGTTGGAGTCGATGGGTCAAGATTTGTCGAAAGGTCGGCCTTAAGGAATCCCACGTCATCTGACATGAGCACAAATACAATAATTTGAAGAGTACATGGTAGAACCAATAATTGATTGTAGAATTATAGTGAGTCTTGCCCGCCAGTTGCCCAATTTGCAAGCAAACCCATGTCCAGTTGTGACAGTAAATTGGTTTTCACAACTAGACTTATTTTTTCTCTTTACTATTTTATTTATTTATTTACAATATCCTACTTTACTTGGAAAAAATAATGTCTCCTCAACTATAGGAGTATTTCCAATGCATCCATTTATGCAACAGGATCTCGGTTAAACTCATATCCAAATTTGAAAAATATACCTCCATGATTGTCGAGATATGAGAGAACGGTTTTTCTAGTAGAGATGGTGCTAGGAAATGTTGAACAATGGAGAAGTATGATGGAATGATGAATGTTTGAAACCAATTTTCAATATAGTTTTTGTCTCCTTGAATCTATTTGGTTTTCATGCCATAAAGTTCTTCCAAAAATTTCTCATCGAACTCCTGAATGCACAAGGAGTCTGGTGACGAACATGCAAGACATTCTTCGACCTTTGGCTCTAGTGTGAGTATTTTATATGCTTTCATGGATTATTAAGGAAGAATTCTAGGTGCTCTTATTATGTATCAAGCTCATGGATCTCTTCTACTTCTTGAGATACAAACCCCTCCCTCATGATAATTCTGAACTTTGGACAAGGGTTTAATAAATTCCTTGTAGTAATAAGTCCTTCTTTGCTCAACAAATTCTTGAACATTTTCAATTTCTTCCTGTTGATCTAGAGCTCCTGCTCATAAATGGATTAGTAGTATGGGAGCTCTTATGACACCTTAGACTAAGGAAAATAAACGACATTAACATAAATAAAATCACACCATTCAAAGAAAATTTAAGCAATCTACAATCTCTAGGTCTAATAATTAGTCAACTACATGACAGAGAAGGGTTTGGATAGACTCACCAAAGTGAATGTGGTGGGCTAGAACCCTTGCAGAAATTCAGAAGCAAGGGTGCCTTTGCATCTTATCTTCTTTTCCTCCGTCAAATATTCCATGTAGTGAAAAAACTAAATAAAAACTATCAATCTATCATTTACCTTTTAACAACTCCCTGATAATGATGCCAAAAATGTTGGGTCAAATAATTGTCGTTAATAAACCCCTTTTACTTGTCAATCTGGTTCATAAACTTGTGAGTTGTATACACATTTTGTGAAGGTAAAATATGGAAGTCTAAAATATTCTATCTTTAGAGGACAAGTAAACCACACTGCAATCCAATCATTCATCAAAGCATAAAGAAACTAACAAGAAAGAAATCTTAAACAACTTCACTTTGTCCGCAAAACTATTATTAAGCATGAGCAAAATTCTATGGCTATGCATGTCATGTCAAGATCATTTATCTACTCATGAACATGTCTATGATATATTCCCTTATTAATTGTTAGTCAATGGATGTTTAAATTGTTCACACACAAAATAATATGCAAGTGCTAGTAAATATCTTGAAAGAAAGAGCTAATAGTTAATTATTTTTATCAAATATCCTTCCAGGATTCAAGATGCAATGTTTCAATTAATAAGCTAAGTGTTCATGCTCTGTATGTGAGGTTAGATTTGATAACAAGAATCCTAACTACTATCCAAAACTAATGAAATAGAATATTAAGTATGACCGTAAGTTTTACATCAAACCATTCATTTTAATCAATCATCTATAAGGCATTGAACCTCCATTCATAAACTACTAATCTTAAATTGGATTTATTAGTCCAAAGGTAAATCTTATGAGCAATGAATCTAGCACTTGAATTCTCAATTAATACATTTAATGCGACAAATATGTGGTGCCACTTCACTCTTCGTGTCCAGACAAATGGTCTATGCGTAGTTGTGACTTAGCTATCATACATTGCATAGTATTTGATCTGGGATCTTTTCATCGTGAATTATAAAGAATTGCATTAAATGAGCATAAATTAAAGTGCACCATTAAAGAAGGGAAAACTTAAAAATGAAGAGACATAAGCATCAGATCTGAACACCAAAAAATTGATAACGAAGTTTGTCCCTAGTGGACTACGTCTCTGAGTTCTGCTCTCAAATGGGTAGGCTCTTTCATAAACTCAACAAAATAATTTGGCAAATACATAAATATACCTCATTCTGAAATCAAGCTGCAAAAATAATGCTCAAATCAGAAAACAGATAGCACCATTGAATTGGTGGCATCTAATTACCCAAAAATGACTGTCTCCACGCTCTGATCTGACTCTGGCACTCCCAGAACCAAGAAGAATTATGTCTCGATTTTTGTGCCCTTTGTAACCTGCAATCATGACAGTTTTGTGTCGAAATCCATGCCCACAAGTCTGTACGGTCTGCGCCTCCCCTCCAAGCTCTGGATGGATTGCACCTTTTAAGTAATAACCACGGGCAGATATACCAAGCGGTACCCGTGGCGCATTGGTTATGGGCGGAGTTGTTAAAGCTTGGGCATCGGTGGAGGTTCCAGGGTCGAATCCCACCGAACTCCATTTTGGTGTGTTAGTTGTATATATATATATATATATTGCAATATATTTGGTCTCCGCTAAATTTAGCGTACTCGCTAGAAGTCCTTCGAACTTACTGTTAAAATTGGCATGGTCCTCCAGATTTGGCGGACTCGCCATTTTTTTATAATTGAAATTCGTTCACAGGTTAATATTGGGCGTTTCGGGGATGCCACGTGTCTCCCACTGATTGGACCACATGGTGCCCACTTATTATCCCATCTTTCTGCTGACATTGTCATCCTTTCAACCTGTACCTGACACATGGCACTTCCTGGGTGGTGCCACATGGTGTCGCCTGGAGGTGCCACGTGGCACTTTCTACTGGTCCACGTGGACCTCTGAAAATCCCATTGGCGAGTGACATGTGGTAGCCTCGGGCGCTTCCATGTGGCATGCTGACATCAAAAACTTGTATGATGATGTCACCCTTCCATGTCAGCTGTTGATGTCAACAGTACGAATGATGATGTGGCCCCCTATTGACTTGCCCTGTTTGACCGCAATTTTCACTGCGAATATATTTCAAACCGTAACTCCGTTTAACGATATGTTTGCACCGCTAGAAATCTTGCGACGTTATCTTCACGATCATGTTGTTTTCACTAAGTTTTGGGAACTTTGAATTTTTTCCCTTTCTCTATTTGTTGGAGCCATTCTGAGCGTTCTAAGTTATTCTTAGCCTTCTCTTGATGCTTTTTGGATCACGCCTTCCCACTGAGAGATTTTTGGACCACCAAAAGATTTCATAAATGAATTGGTAAGTGAGGGAAGAGTCCCCTCACTTTGTCCTTCTCGATCCACTTTGCCTTGCTTGGATGTGTGCATTTTAAGCCTACTAGAAGATAATCAACATCACCCCTGCATGAAGTCCTCGTCCTCCTGTCCAGGATGATATATTCCTGTAGATCATCCAAGTACTCAGGTGAAAACTCATCAACTGATGGGATTGAAACTTCCTCATCTTGATCCATGATCATGGGCGGCTCAAAAAGTTTCAAGTTCTCAATGTTCACAACTGAGTAAAACCGCATATAAGCTGGAAGATCCAGACGAAAATCATTGGTACCGCTTTTCTCCAAGATAGTGAAGAGTTCATAATGAATGGGTTTGTGTTTCTTTCCTTCACCCTTCAATCTCTCCTTGTTGATGTGAATCCATACCCAGTCTCCAACCTGGAACTGATGATCAACCTTGTGCTTGTCATGCCGAGCTTTATACTGTGCTTGAATTTTCTCCAACTGTTCCCTGACTTCCTGGTGTATCTGTTGAATCCTCTGGATGAATTTGTAGGCTTTGTCCTTTGTTCGTTCTTCATTTACATCGACATGTCTCACGTACATCAAGTCCAAAGGAACCTTTGGTAGGTACTGTTTTCAAAGGAAAGAGAACCAATAAGCAAGTTGAAGAAGCCCTGGAATTCAATTCGGTACAGAGATGGACCCAAGGATGGTCAAGATAGGAAAGGGGACCACCAAGAAAGAAAGAAAGGAAATACTAGCGCTCATCAGAGAATTTAGAGACACATTTGCTTGGAACTATGATGATTTAAAGGCCTATAGGGGGGATTTCATCCAACACGCCATACCTTTGGTAGAAGGAGCCAAGCCATTCTGAAAAAATCTAAGGCATATCAACCCGAAGTTGGCAAGATAGATACAAAAGGAACTCCAAAAGATGGTTGACGCTGGTATCATAGCCCCTATCAGATACTATTCTTGGATGTCAAACTTGGTAGTTGTTCGGAAGAAAAATGGTGATATCTGCCTATGTGTTGATTTCCGCAACCTCAACCAGTTGTCTTTGAAGGATAATTATCCCCTCCCAAACATGGAACATTTTATTCAGAATGTCATAGGGGCAGGGATTATGTCTATGCTAGATGGGTTCTCAGGGTACAACCAAGTCTTACTCAAAAGGGAGGACCAACTCAAAACTGCTTTCACTACACCTTGGGGAACTTTTATGTACTTGAGAATTTCATTTGGTCTTATGAACGTTGGTGCCACTTTTCAGAGAGAAATGGAATTTTCCTTTAGAGACCTTATACAAAAGATCATAGAAATTTACCAAGATGATCTCACGGTTGTGTCCAAGGATAGGAAAGACCATCTCTCCCACCTTAGGATTGTTTTTGAGCGATGCAGAAAGTATGGTATCTCACTGAATCCTAAGAAGTCTGTTTTTGGGATTGACGAAGGAAAACTGTTGGGACACGTGGCCTCACTAGGAGGAGTCTCCATTGATCCTGAAAGAGTCCAATAAATAAAGGATGTCCGCCCTCCGGCCAACAAGAAAGCCCTGCAATCTTTTCTTGGAAAATTCAACTTCATCCGCAGATTTGTGCCAAATTTTGCTAAAAGGATAAAACCGTTAAGTGCTCTACTGAAAAAGGATGTTCCTTTCAGGTGGGGATATGAGACCAACAGATCTTTTGAAGACATCAAAAATTCTATCTCCCAAGCCCCCGTCTTGATTAGTCCTGATTTTTCGTGAGATTACATAATATTCTCGTTTGCATCTCAGGATACTATTGCGGGTGTCCTAATGCAAAAGGACGTTGATAACTATGAACATCCCGTGGCCTTTATGAGAAAAGTCCTAAGAGACTCAGAGTTAAACTACTCCATCACAGAGAAACAAGCCTATGCCTTGGTTTAATCCCTCAAACACTTCAGGAACTACATCGATTATAATAAAATCAAGGCTTATGTCCTGTACCCAACTGTGAAGGACATTTTATCACAACAAGACTGCATGGGTACTCGAGGAAAGTGGGTTTCCAAAATCCAGGAGTATGAGTTGGAAATAAAACCCACCAAGATAATAAAGGGACAAGGTTTGGCCCAAATGTTGACTGAAAGCAATCAGGAAGCCATACAGATGGGTGAGAATGAGCAAGTAAATGTAATGATCAGTGAATTAGAACATGACGAGTGGTATTTCGATATCGTTTATTATCTAAAGAACTTATCTTTTCCTGATCATTTGGTGGATTACAAGAGAAGGAATTTGAGATTGAAGGCTATGAAATATTGCTTGACTGAATATGGACTTGGACGGAAGAATCCTGATGGCGTTATACTTCGATGTGTAAACAAGGAAGAGGCAAAGAAGATATTGGAAGAATTGCACTCTGGGCATTGTGGTGGACATTTTGCTTCTCATACTACTGCCCATAAGATCTTGAGGTCTGGCTATTATTGGCCAACACTCTTTTCAGATACTTACCAGCACATTCGATCTTGCCAACCTTGCCAGTACTTCTTCGGAAAACCGAGACTCCCAGCGCAGCCTTTGAAACCGGTGGTAGTAGAGGCACCCTTTCAGCAATGGGGTTTGGATTTTGTTGGTGAATTCAAAGACAATTCAAGTAATGGATATCGGTGGATCCTAACAGCTACAGACTATTTCACTAGATGGGTTGAATCAATTCCTACAAAAAAGGCCACCGAGGAAGTAGTCATGAACTTCTTGGAAGATCGGATCATAACTACATTTGGTGCCCCTTCTAAGATCACTACAGATAATGCCAAAGCTTTTAGCTCCTATTCTCTGGTATAATTTTGTTTCAAATATGGAATTACCCTATCCCATTCCTCCAACTACTACCCGCAAGGAAATGGATTGGCAGAATCAACCAATAAGAACCTCATGAATATTCTAAAAAGGGTTGTCGGGGAAAATAAAAAGTCATGGGATAGAAAAATAAAATATGCGGTATGGACAGATCGAATAACGACAAAAACTTCCACAGGGAAAACTCCTTTTGAGCTAGTATATGGAATTGAAGTGAAACTTCCTGTGAACCTCCAAATCCCTATCCTTCAGTTTGCTCAACAATACACCACAGATGTAGAAGCAATCCAAGGAAGGATCAATCAGCTGATAGAACTAGATGAGGCACAGAGAGGTGCCTTGGGTCAAATGACGAGAAACCAAGAAAAGATAAAGAACACCTTTGATCACAAAGCCAAGGAAAGAAATTTCGCCAAAGGAGATCTTGTCCTGCTATGGGATAAAAGAAAAGAGAAGCCTGGTATGCACAAAAAATTTGAAAGCCTATGGGGAGGCCCTTATAAAATTGTGAGTTGTGCAGGTACAAATTCTGTCAACCTAGAAACCATGGAAGGAGAGATTATGAAACTGCCAGTAAACGCTTTACATATCAAGCGTTACTACCCTCCAGACACATGACTCCACAGGTAAGTATAGGTAGGTAGGCATTCTTCCATGTATTATACTATTTGCATTTCATGTTAGTTTGTTTTCTCACTTGCATATTGATTGTTTTATTTCAATCATATATATATATTATATTTGCGGGGTGGCAATACCACCCCACCTTTGTTACCGATGCCATTTTCGAGTCTGAGCAGGACTGCAGGTTTATGCCAGGGATGTTGAGGTTCTCATGCGCTCTATGGTGAGCACATTTCCCTGAGTTGGAGCCAGATGTTATCCCCGATTTCTATGGATAACTAGGAGATCATGTCTTGAGGCCCACAGGTCCTAGACATGGAGTACCGAGAGTAGGATTGACCTGAGCATGGCCCTGGAGGGCCCATCTTTCTTCTTCTTCATCATACTTGTCCTGTCAGTAGAAACAACATCCATCACCTTCGGCTTGGACTTGTATTGGAAAAGACTCTTGCTCCATGAGGTAATTGGTCCAGGTATCATGGTATGTGTCATATTTGATCATTCTAACCTTCAGATATATGCATCAAATTTCTTTCGTTTCTGACGACTGCTTGGATCTTACATTAACCCACTTGACCAAGGTTGGGGGGATTGACAGGGTACCCTAGAAATATTGTACCCATAGGTTTTGGTTAGCCACCAGGGGGGATTTTGAAGAGCCATTGTCCGCTCCCATCATATCATCATTCTTACATCATTCTCCCACTCATCTATCCCATTCCCCTAGTCCAAACATTAGGATGACCTGTTTGTGGGGTTACACCTTATCTTGTGGGAAGAAGGGGCTAAAGGCCCAGGAGGTAAAAGCAGCTGGTAAGAGATAAAATCCATAAAAAAAATAAAACCTAGAGATGTCTCGCCCAAGGATCCCCGAGAAGACAATAAAAAGCCTCTCAACAAGAAACAAGAGGGACCCGAAGAAAAATGACAAAACAAGACCTAGCCAAGGGGATGGGGGGTCTCATCATGAGCCGACCCATTATGTTCATGGGTGCCTAATAGTATGACATTGTCATTATCTGGTTACCACGCCAGGGCAGTGACCTTTGGTTGCATGGCCAAGGGAAAGGGGGTCTCATCACGAGCCAGCCTTATCATCTCTGTGAAAGTACTTGTGGGTAACACCGTTAGCTCTGGTCACCACGCCAAGGCAGTGTCCTCTAGTTAGACCTTGAAATAAAAAGGAATAAAAAGTAATAAAGAAAAGAAAGAATAAAGGCAATAAAGGGCTTGGAAAGAATTGCATCCATGACAGGTACAACTCGCCTCCTACAAAGGCACCCACGGATAATATCACCCCTGTCTTTCACTATGTCTGGACATCCTTTGACCACACCACCTCGTGTTACATGGCTTGGATGATATCCTCTGGAAACTTTCCTTTTCTTATGGATGCTGGCCCAATAGGGAATTGTGTCTTCTTCTTCATCTTTGTATAGTAGGTCATTGTAATGTCTTTGAGCTATTGGATGATATGCTAGGGGTTTTATGCATGCATTTGATAAAATTAATGATGAAATATGATTGACATTGTTATGATCCCTAGGACTAATGAGCCCATGTAGGGCAAAGTTTTTGATGTGCAGGACCATGCCCGACGGACAGGTACCAAGTGGACCGGTACACATGGGGAGATGATTAGTTTGGACCTCCATGGGGATGAAGAGCCCATCAGATGGTTGTTGGGACCCCATCAGGGGCAGAGATAGGACAGTGATTGGTCGAGCCTTTGCACGAGAGAAGAAGGAGGACGTTTTCATCCAGGAAGCCTTGGCTGAGCCCAGCCCAGGGGGGTTGACCCACTACAGGTGGAACGTGTCATTTCTGATGCCCCAAGACATCATCTAGGAGCCATGACATCACCTCCAGTGTATGGCACCTTGACAGAGCATTTTGGCATGTGTGGCAGAGTTTGGAGGCCCAAAAAGGGCCAACGTTTGTCATCTTGTGTTGTATGTTGCCCTAAAAAGGGCCAACGTCTCCCTCAAAGGGGCTTGACGTCTTGCTTATTGCTCATTTAGGGTTTCATTTAGTAGTTTAATGTAAAATAGTATGATTTTTGGTTATTAGCCTTGTCGACTATTTTTAATGACCTAATTTAAATTAAAGGTCATGAGATACTATATATTGAGGATGTTTTTCCCTCATTTGACATAACACAACTCACTCACACTTGTGAGGTCTGATTTTTGCGCCCTCCTAGGGTATTATTTCTTTCTAAGTGAAGTGCACTTGTTATTGGAAGGATATTTTGGCATCTTTTGGCATTTCTCTCCAAGGAAGGTTTACAACTAGGGTTTGCACATGCTTTCTTCATGATATGTAAGTGATTTTCTTGCAAAACTTCTTAATTGAATGGTTGTAGGTTTGATTTATTGCATTTTCTTATTAAATTGTTTATTTAAAACCCTAGGTAACAAGCACACAAGTAGGTCCTTGTTTCATGTCCCCTTAGAGAGAAATATTTCAGCCATTGAAGAAGGAGGATTGAGCCTATCCTTTGCTACACTCAGCTTGTTTCTTCCCTTAAGCTAGCATTGAATTTTATAAGTTGAAAAGGGGGTGACGTCCTAGGCCTCAGTTATCTACACCTAGGTCCATCATCTTCTAGGTTTTGAAAGCCTTGTCTTTACAACACTTTCTCTCACCTCATCCATTGGTTAAATTTATCATTTATGCTAGCCGTTTTGCCAAGTTGACCTAAAGAAGGAGGAAAGAGCACGAGGCCTTGCTTAAGCAACACTAGAGTGAGCCTCTTTCCCCTAGGGTTTTGATTCTAGGGCCCTGCCTTTGCAACACTTTAGAACCCTTCCCTCTAGTCTTTAAGTCTTCATCCTTTCAAAACCTTGTGCCCTTATCTTTTTTGACTCCATATACCCTAAGGCACTGATCTCTAACCTCCAACATTGAAGTCCTAGTGTACAAAACCACTCTCAAAACTCTAAATTTTTGAAACCCTAACTAAAAAACTAACCTAATTAGGGCTGACGTCACAATTGGTTATCTCATCTTGACACGACAGATGTTGAATATAGGAAATTAAATGATGATTTGAAGCATTTATTGAGTGTTAGTTTGAGGCATTGTTGGCTTGATCATCTTGATAGTTATTAATGAATTGATGCTTTTGCCATAGCTAATTGATGAAACATTGACTTCATTGGTATCTATTGTGTTACATTGCTTATTAATTGATATCAGATAGTCATTGAAGTACTAACCCTTTGAGTTATAGCCTGCATATATTGTTGTCTTGTTCCGGGCAAGTGTTTTCATTTGGGCATACACTTCATTATTGGTTGTTTAGTCGGACTATCTGACCTAGGTGGTAACCTGCGAGGAGGAAATTTTACTTTAAGCTTTATACCTTTGCCTCTTCAAAACCCCAGGTTTTCGAGGACGTCTCCCCTAGGCTAACCTCCCTAAACAGAAAGAACCTCTCCATTGAGGTGACATTGGGTGGGGAAGGTTCCCGTTACGCCAGTTTGCCTTCAATTCTCTAGCCATTTGGCCTAGCTACAAACTGTGTGATAACAAGTACCTAAAACATGTCTCAAAAGGTGATCTCTGAGTGGATGCATGTAAAGCTCGACTGTACGTATGTTGTACATAGGGTATTTGTTCATCCCATAACTTGGGATGCTTGTTGAAGTAGCCTCGAAGAAAAATTACCATTGTTCAGTTTACCACCTATGTATGTCCATCAGTCTGTGGATGGAAAGAAATGCTCCTCTTCAATTTGGTGTCAATCATTCTCCACAAGCTAGTCCAAAAGTCCCCAATGAATTGAGTATCTCAATCCGAGACGATAGATGTGGGTAATCCAAAGTGAACCCAAACATGTTGAAAGAAGAGATTAGAAGTCTACTCAACAGTGATATGCTTTTTACATGGAATCAAGATACACATCTTTTTGAACCTATCCACTACAACTTACAAATAATCATGACCCCCTTTGGTCATTGGTAAACCCCCTACAAAATCCATGGAGACACTTTCCCATGGATGGGATGGAACATGAAGTGGTGAGTATAGCCCCACTTTTCTATTAATGGGCTTACAAGTAGAACACATCACATGCCCCTTTACATATTTAGTTACAATTGCTTTCATTTGAGGCCAGTAACAAAACCTCTGCAAATGAGCCATAGTTTTTCCTACCCCAAAATGCCCAGACACAAGAGAAGTATGAGCTTCTCGTATTACATGGACTCGTTCACTTATAGGAATACATAGCTTTCCAAGATGGTAAATTAGTTTTCCTTGCAGATAATAGTTCTCTACATGTGCACCAACAGTTAGCTTCGCATGTACTTCTTTAAAATATTCATCGATGGAATATTTTTCTACATAGCTATCATGAGATAAAGAAGTACTCTTCAAAATAATAGAAGCAACAATAGGAGATCTAGAAAGCATATCAACTACCTTGTTACTTGTACCCTTTTGTACTTGATTACCAAGTGAAATTGTTGTAGAAAACCCATCCACCTGTAGTGTTGAGATTGTTGCAATTTGGTATGTTCTTGAAGATACTGAAAGGGTTGGTGATCTGTATATATTATTGTTTCCTTCCCTAACAAGTAGTGCTTCCATTTATTTACACTCTGGACTAATGCATACAACTCTTTATCATATGTAGGATAGTTAACAACAACTTGGCTAAGAGTTTCAGAGTGGTAACATATAGGCTTATGATATTGCATCAATACTGCACCCATGGCGTATCCACTGTGTAACGTCCCCGACCATCAACCCCACTGTCAGGCAAAGCTACTACGCGAAAACACTCTCAAGATTATATAGTATGCATTTAAATAAAGTTAAATGACTTAACACAGAGTAAACATATAATTACTGCTAACATATAGAATTAATGGAATTGATAGTAAATATCATTGCAACAGAATACATGATAATAATGCAAGCATCACAGACATGCATTTTAATTAAAATTAAACACATGCATATACTTATCTTTGAAACTGTTGTAACTCCACCAACTACGTGCAAACCTTCCACAAACCTCCCAACCTTAGACCACGTTGCTCATCATGCTCAGCAATGGGTCACCTTCGAGCTAGGACCAAGCTCCACCCGGGGCAAGGGAATCCTAGACTAGGTTGAGGTTACAGAAAAACTGCACTGAGCATCAAGAAGGATTCTCTCCAGGAGCCTTCTTACGCCCACTACTCACAGAATCTCATTCCCCACATGCATGTTCCACCCGAGAGTATACACCTTCACAAGCATAGTCCATCGGTGCTTCACCTCCCTCTTTGGGTCTCGACAATAGGCTGGATCAGGAATTCTCGAAGCTCTGTAGCTGGTGTTGGACTCTCTCTAGGAGAAAACCACTTCCCAACAGAATCTCTCACCTGGAGAGAGATTCTCACAAGACTAACAACCTACCTCTTCTACCACAGGCCTGACAACTCGGTTCTTCGACCATTTTTTCAACTCAATTCCCACAAGTTCATGATAACAGCAACAACAACATCTTTTGGTTAACTCACGAGTGACAACAACAACAGGAAAATTGGGTGTGGACATCCATAAAAACGACAACAGGCCACTAAGACACAACACGGTTCAGGTAACACCAGTTTCAGGATGCGTGACAAGCAATCCACGTAGAGGTCGAACACAAACTTGACAATTCAGATAGAGGGTGTATCGGCTTCTCAAGAAAACATCACAGGCTTCGGGTTTCAGAGATGCGTGAGGGTATGCATGCAGAGATCAGACAGAATTCTTGGTTTCAGACAACCGATGGAAGAATGGAGGAGGAACCCCAAACTCAGCCGACGCTTCAGCTTTTAACCACATGTGCCCAGGTCAACACTTGTCTTCTTGGAGATGCATGTGTTCCCTTTTGCACACGTTGGAGCTGCATGCGTTGCCTCTCCCAGAACTTAGGATAAAAAAACATGTTTTGTCACACAGATTTAGAATAATAATAAAATATTATTCTCAAGGACTTGAACCCCTAAGATTAGCTCCTCTTTCTAACCTTTCAACCCCTTTTCCCTTACCCACCCTGTGGAAGCTTAGTCTCCCATCACTCTTTCTTCGTGGTCAGTCTGCACGCAACGATGTTTAATCTTTATTAATGTTCTGCATATTACATATAGAAAAACAGGCTCCTGGCCTTTAACACTTAGGCTCTCCGGCCTAATAAACACATAATCCCACCAACTTATCAATACTTGGCTCACCAACCTACAAAACATGATTTAAATTTCATAAACATGATTACAACAGGGCTCGTACTTGGGGATATTACAATCTCCTCCCCTTATTGTTGTATTGTCCTCAGTGCAACTCTCACACAACATCAACAAGATTTTCAAAATCTTCAAAAAGATGTGGGTATTCTGCTCTCATAGCATCCTCATGCTCCCATGTTGCATCCTCAAGACTATACCAGGTCCACTGGACCTTTACAAGTCCTATGGCTCGATTCCGGAGCTATTTGCTTTTTCAGTCCAATATGCGCACAAGATGCACTTGTAGGACACCTTCTTGCTCCACCTGAATCACATTCCAATCTATTACATGATTAGCGTCAGGTATATATTTATTAAGCAATGAAACATGAAACACATTATGTATAGTCATGGATGCAGGTAAGGCAAGCATATATGCAACTGGCCCAATCCTTTCTAGGATTTCAAATGGCCCACAAAATATGGCTGCCAACTTGGTGCAGTTTCCTAGCTTTAGGGAACTTCTATTGGCTTTCACTTTCAGGAAAACATGCTCTCTCATTTTAAACTCTCTATGGGTTCTGTTTTTATGAGCTTAACTTTTATGCATGTCTTGGGCAACTTTCAAATTCTGCTTAATTTTTAGCATCTGCTCTTCCATTTCCTTGAGCAACGCTGGCCCAACTACTGCCCTATCAGCTGGATTATCCCAGCTTACTGGAGTATTTCACTTTCTGCCATAAAGTGCTTCAAATGGGCTCATCTTCAACGAGGCTTGATACCCATTATTGTAGGCGAATTCTACCAAGTGTAGGAAGTCTTCCCATTTAGATGGTTTGTCCATCACATACATCCTTAGTATGTCTTCTATTACTCAATTCACCCTCTTTGTCTGCCCATAACACTCAGAATGATAAGTTGTACTAAACTTCATATTCATTCTGAACCCCTTGAATAACCCTTTCCATAAATTTGAGGTAAATTTGGGGTCTCTGTCAGACAGAATTGTCTTGGGAATACCATGCAATCGTGCTACTTCCCTCATAAAAATATCAGCAACATCTGTTGCCTTGTGAGTATTCTTTAGTGGAATAAAATGGGCAGCTTTCGTAAGCTTGTCCACCACCACCATGATTGAATCATGTTGTTTTCTTGTTCTGGGCAATCCCGTGATGAAATCCATTGTCACTACCTCCCACTTCCACTCAAGAATGGGTAAAGGTTGCAGCAACTCTGCTGGGTGTCTGTGCTCAGCTTTAACCTTTTGGCACTCCATACATCTGGCGATGTATTCAACAATCTCTTTCTTGATACCTGGACAAAAGTAATGGCTCTTGACTGCTACCACAGTTTTTTGATATCTAGGGTGCCCAACATAAGACACATTATGCATTTCATGCAAAATCATAAGTTTCAAGTCATGGACATTACGTACATAAATTTTGTTCTCGGACAAAAGTATTTCGTCAGTTTCCAACTTATAATTTTCCACTTTCTGTGGCATCTTACCTTGTTGTAGCTTTGCTACCAAATCCCTGTACTGCAAATCTATATTTGTAGCCTCTGAAAATCTGCTTTTAATACCAGTTTGGTACATGCTAATGGTTGTAGCATGTAATTCGTGTACTCTCCTGCTGAGTGCATCAACCACTTTATTCTCCTTCCCTTTGATATGCTTGATATCAAAATCGTACTCACAAAGAAAATTCAACCACCTACTATGTCTAGCGCTCAAGGTTGGTTGATCAAACAAATATTTCAAACCGTTGTGGTATGTTCTAAGTTTGAACCTCCTTTCCATGAGGTAATGTCTCCATTTCTTTAGAGTGTGTACTATGGATGCCAACTCCAAATCATGATTTGCATAGTTCATTTCATGGTCTTTCAACTTTTTGGATTCATAACAAATTACGAATCCATTCTGACTGAGGAATCCTCCCATTCCTTCTTTGCATGCATCTATACACACTACAAAGTGTTCATTCGGATTTTCAATCCTCGGGATTGGAGCAATGGTTAACAGTTGTCTCAATCGTTGAAATATTTTCTCACAATCCTCTATCCATTGAAACTTCTTCTCCTTCTTTTGCAAGGAAGTGATAGGGTGATCTATCCTTGAGAACCCCGCGATAAACCTTCTATAATAACCAGCTAGACCCATAAAGGATATGAATTCCATCACATTTTTAAGTGCTGACCATTCTTTGATGGCCTCAATCTTCTTAGGATATACATCTATCCCATCGTTCGAAATAATATGCCCCAAGTAATGGATTTGCTCCTGATAAAACAAGCACTTTCTCAACTTGGCATACATTTGATGCTCTCTTATCACCTACATAACCATCCTCAGATGTTGTTCGTGCTCTTCCTCCGACTTGGAATACACCAGAATGTCATCCAGGAATACTATGAAAAACTTGTCTAGATAGTCCATGATTACACCATTCATCAGGCACATAAGAACAACAGGTGCATTTGACAGCCCAAACGACACCACTGTGAACTCGTAATGACCATACCTTGTTCTAAAGGAATTATTGTTAATGTCTTCATCCCTTATCTTTATCTGGTGATATCCCGACCTGAGGTATATCTTCGAAAATATCTTCGCATCCTTCCACTGATCGAAGAGGTCATCAATCCTCAGTAGAGGATATTTGTTCTTTACAATTACTTTTTTCAACTATATGAAATCGATACACAATCTCAGCGTCCCATATTTATTCTTCACAAACAGGACCGGGGCTCCCCAAGGTGACACACTTGGGCGTATGTACTGATCAAAATCTGGACCAGGGGTCAAATTTTGCTCAAATTTCAAAGTGCTTGGAATGCGACAAAAACAGTGCCATTGCGTTTGTCTCGTCTTCTTGATTCTAGAGATATATTTACTTTGTCAAATGGACTCCGTATGGAGAAGATATCGTGATCTATTCGTCAAGCCAAACAGGCAAAAAAAAAATTGATGCTGACTGTACCAGTCCGTACAGTCCGTACGGTCTGACGTGGCAGGACCGTACGACCGTACAGGGGTGACGTGGCAGATGTCGGTTGGTTGATAGCTGGCGAGTAAGGAGCTGACACGTGTCCGTTTATGGGCAAATGGTATGAGGACACGTGGCCCAATCGGTGGGCGCCACGTGTCACTCATTTTTTGGGTTTTTGGTTTGTAAAATTTTATTGGAGTCTGTGGGGTTCGACCCCCGAACCTCCCACACCGGCTACACCTTATGAAAGTCCGCACGACCACCATACCACATGTTAGTTCTTACAATGTATGTGGGGTTATATATATTTAAACTTGCATTTGTATATTTGGCGCGGGAGTCGGGCTGGGGCTTAGCCCCAGCCCGTGGTCGTATTGATATTACATATGGCCACCGTATATGTGATCGTGCGCGCATTTGTTTTATAAAATGATTAAAGCCCGGTTCTATGTATTTACATATGACCTTTACTTTGTCACGGGGGTTTCAGTTGGGTTTTCAAATATGTATAGCCCGCGGTCGTATGGTTTATACATGTGACCTCCACCGGAATGCGCGGGAGTTTTGTGTATTCAATGGAGCTCTAGCCCCTGGTCACATGACCCTCAACCACATGACCATAGCTAAAACGGTTAGCATGGTTTCAAATGCGCCCGACACTTGGCGCTTAACCGTTGGCTCATAAAGGTTAGCTCCTTTTGTTATAGCGCGTGGTCTTATGGTAGCCACATGTGCCCAGGAGTTTGATGGTTAGGGGCTGGCACGCCCATAACTATTCGACAGTTTGCACCGTTGGTGCGGTTGCACCCAGTGCCGGGTTTTTACGCCTTAAATGGCGTGTGTGTTGGGTTCATGCAACAAGGGTGCATTTTGGCGAACCAGAGACAACAAGCTTGAAGGAGGAAAATGGCAGGAGGCCTATCTTCAACATCTTTTGGCCGATTGAGGTGTCGT
Organism: Picea engelmannii; assembly: GCA_009831015.1. Classification (NCBI taxonomy): domain Eukaryota; kingdom Viridiplantae; phylum Streptophyta; class Pinopsida; order Pinales; family Pinaceae; genus Picea; species Picea engelmannii. The sequence goes on along the minus strand of ML795502.1, from coordinate 248,769 downwards.
AAAAGCCCAACTAAGGGTTTTTGGATGTCCTGAATCCATTGGAACTATTATCAAGGCCATTTGAAGATTTCTTTTGCATGATTTTAGCCATTGAAGTTTCGACAAGCTCCAGGGAGCTTGAAGCCCTCATTGATGGAGGACATGTTTTGGTGAGCCTATATTTGTTTTCAGTGATTGAATAATCATTTTTGGCTAATTGTTATGCTCTGAACACATTGGGACAGGTTTCAGAGGCTGCTGAGGACTTTTACAGGTTTTTTTTCCAAAGAGAAGCTCAGGGAAGCTTATGGCCACATGTAGAAGAGGTCATGCCCGGATGAGCCATGATCCGTTTTCAGAGTTCTATTAGTCATTTTTGGGGTTTTTATGTGTTCTGATCTCAATGTTACAGTCTGTTTTTCCATTGGAGTTGAGCAGCAGCTTGTAAAAGAAATTTTGACTAATTAATCCCAGAGAGCCAAGTCCATTGATGGAGGCTCAAGGAGATGTAGCCCGTAGGGGGGTGAACTCCTTTATCATTTTGTGATTGTTCTGAGTTTGATGGTTTATTTGCTGCAAGTTATGTTTCTGTGTATTTATTGAAAGTACATATTTAACCATTTAAAAGAACATATCCTCACACATAAGCATTTACAAGAAGATACATGAACTTAACACATAATTTTATCTTGCATATTTATACACATGAAGCAAGGTCTTGTAAAGTTTATTTTAATGAAGTAGAGGGTGCTTGCATAGCATAACAAGTCAACCTTATATTTTTAGATCAGGTGGTATCAGAGCATAGTTTGTTTTGCTCATGTGTTTTCCATTGATAGCTTGAGATTTAGCTATTGGTTTTTGTGCAAGTTTTGTGTTGAATTTTGATATCTTGCAAAGATGGAGGAAGCTTCAAGCATTGATAGTTCTCATACATTTTCATTATCTAAATTCTTTGACAAAGAAGAGATTCTAACCATGAGAGTTTTGATGAAAGAGATGTGTGAAGACAGAAATGTGAACATTGCCCTTGAAGAGTAGTTGATGGCCATGAAGAAGGAGAAAGACCATCTTCTTGCAAAGTTGCATGAGATGGAGATTCAACTCCATGAGGCAAAGGAAACCTTTACCAAGTACATGCATGAACATAAGGTATGCAATGTTAGTTTATCTTCTAATTCCTCTCAATATGAATGTTTTGGTGTTTTTGAAAAGCACACAAGAGGAATAGGGTCCAAGTTATTGTTAAAAATGGGCTATGAAGGTAAAGGTTTGGGAAAACATGCATAAGGCATTGTTGAACCTATTGTTGTTGAAGAAAGACCCAAGTATTTTGGTCTTGGATATGAACGACAAGATGGAGGAAATTCCAAAGTCGAGGAGACAAGGGAAAAAGTTCCAAGCACAAATTTTGTTTCAAGTTCACCTCCTCAAGAAGGCTTTAAAGGTGAAAGTTCAAGAACTTTTGTTGAAAGTTCAATCCCTCCAGCATGCAAGGCTTGTGTTCAAGATGAATGTGAATGTGTGAAACGAAAGAGTTGTGACAGTGATGAGGAAAATAACACTATTGATGGTCTTCAAAGGAGAGCTTGTAACTCTTCAGATTCACCTCCTCAAAGAGGCGATAAAGGTGAATGTTCAAGGTATAATTCTGCTTATCATTCAGTTGCTTTTGATTATGTTAAGCATGATAAATTTGTATG
>ML795502.1:227034-247037 GCA_009831015.1 Picea engelmannii | reverse complement strand
TTCACCTCCTCAAAGAGGCGATAAAGGTGAATGTTCAAGGTATAATTCTGCTTATCATTCAGTTGCTTTTGATTATGTTAAGCATGATAAATTTGTATGTAAAAATGGAAGAAAGAATCCATGTACATATTGTGGTTTATATAGCCATCATGTTTCAAAGTGTTGGAAAAGGTTGGCCAATTTCAGGAAACTTTCTAAGCAAAGACAACGTGAAAAGAGGATGCAAAAGATTTGCACTCATTGTCAGAAGCGGGGTCATCTTATTGTCCAATGTTGGACGTTGCATCCAACTACTCATCCACAGCATAAGAAGCAGTTGGATAAAGAGTTTGGCAAGAATGGAAGAGGAGATTCCATCATCGATGTGATTCAAGATGATTCACAAGAGGACGATGTTCAACAGAAAAATTCACCGTTGAGTTGGCTTGGTAAGAAATGGTTGGATTTCTTGAGCAAGTAAGGCTTGCATTTTTCTGTTGTAAATGCACTTTTCAGCGTTATGTGTGCATTTATGGGAAGCATGATAAGTTGCAACAGTTTATCACAATTTGCATGATGCAAGTTGCATGTGAATGCAATTCATTTTGAAGGCATTTTTGCTGTTGCATAAATTCGCCAGGAGGATGTAAAAGATGGATATGATGTTCACTTGTTGCAGCCATGTATCTTTTTCATGTTCATCTCTTATGTACCCACATGTTTTGGGTTTGGTACTTATGTTTGCACTGAAAGAAGAGTTGAAGAATCATGCACATGAAATTTTTTTTGTGTATGTGTAAGAAGTAAACTAGTGATAGTTCATCATGATTGTAACATGATTGTGTATCATGTTTTTTCGACTTGTTTGGGAAGGTCGATATGTTTCAAATGAGTTTTTGACTTGTGTCGATGTTGTCTGACGACTATGTTGTGTCGATCGTGTTGTTCGACTTGTGTTTAGTCGATGGTGTTTGTTGACTTGTAATTTGATTTTGAGTACACCATGATGCAAGAAAACGCCATGTACTTTGATGAAGTACGAGATGCGACAGTTTGTTTGAAGCGAAAAAGATTTTGTTGGCATCATTTTTCAGTCTTGTATAATTTGTTTTCAAGATTGATGGTTTTCTTGGCTTGTGACAAGATGTCACAGGAAATTTTTTGCAACCATTGGAGAGCTGATTGTGTTGACGCCAAAGAGTTCGAAAGAGGGACTTGATTCTTAGTGGGAAGGTTGGCAGTCTTCCAAGCACAGAGAGAACAGTGGGTCAGCAACAGCCAGAGAACAGTGGTTGAGGGACATAGTCAGTTGCAGTGCACGACATGTCAAAGTATTCAGGTGATTGTCGAAAAGATTTTGATATAACTTGAAAGCAGACAGATAAGCTTTTGTGGGTCCAAAATCCTTTCAGTGGGAAGGTGTGATCAAAATCTGGACCAGGGGTCAAATTTTGCTCAAATTTCAAAGTGCTCGGAATGATATGAAAACAGTGCCATTGCATCTGTCCTGTCTTCCTGATTCCGGCGGTATATTTACTTTGTCAAATGGACTCTGTATGGAGAAGATATCACGATTTGTTCGTCAAGCCAAACAGGCAAAAAAAAAATTGATGTTGACTGTACCAGTCCGTACAGTCTGTATGGTCTGATATGGCAGGACCATACGACCGTACAGGGGTGATGTGGAATATGTCGGTTGGTTGATAGCTGGCGATTAAGGATCTGACATGTGTCCATTTATGGGCAAATGGTATGAGGACACGTGGCCCAATCGGTGGGCGCCACGTGTCACTCATTTTTTTGGTTTTTGGTTTGTAAAATTTTATTGGAGTCCGTGGGGTTCGACCCCCGGACGTCCCACACCGGCTACGCCTTATGAAAGTCCGCCCGACCACCATACCACGTGTTAGTTCTTACAATGTATGTGGGGTTATATATATTTAAACTTGCATTTGTATATTTGGCGCGGGAATCGGGCTGGGGCTTAGCCCCAGCCCATGGTCGTATTGATATTACATATGGCCACCATATATGTGATCGCGCACGCATTTGGTTTATAAAATGATTAAAGCCCAGTTCTATGTATTTACATATGACCTTTACTTTGGCACGGGGGGTTCAGTTGGGTTTTCAAATATGTATAGCCCGTAGTTGTATGGTTTATACATGTGACCTCCACCGGAATGCGCGGGAGTTTTGTGTATTCAATGGAGCTCTAGCCCCCGGTCACACGACCTTCAACCACATGACCACAGCTAAAATGGTTATCACGGTTTCAAATGCGCCCGACACTTGGTGCTTAACCATTGGCTCATAAAGGTTAGCTCCTTTTGTTATAGCGCGCGGTCTTATGGTAGCCACATGTGCCCAGGATTTTGACGGTTAGGGGTTGGCGCGCCCATAACTGTTCGACAGTTTGCACCGTTGGCGTGGTTGCGCCCGGTGCCGGGTTTTTACACCTTAAATGGCGTGTGTGTTGGGTTCATGCAACAAGGGTGCATTTTGGCGAACCAGAGAGAGCAAGCTTGAAGGAGGAAAATGGCAGGAAGCCTATCTTCTTCATCTTTTGGCCGATTGAGGTGCCGTAAAAGCCCAGCTAGGGGTTTTTGGATGTCCTGAATCCATTGGCACTTTTATCAAGGCCATTTGAAGACTTCTTTTGTAGGATTTTAGCCATTGAAGTTTCAGCAAGCTCGAGGGAGCTTGAAGCCCTCATTGATGGAGGACATGTTTTGGTGAGACTATATTTGTTTTCAGTGATTGAATAATCATTTTTGGCTAATTGTTATGCTATGAACACATTGGGACAGGTTTCAGAGGCTGTTGAGGACTTTTACAGGTGTTTTTTCCAAAGAGAATCTCAAGGAAGCTTATGGCCACATGTAGAAGAGGTCATGCCCGGATGAGCCATGATCCGTTTTCAGAGTTCTATTAGTCATTTTTGGGGTTTTTATGTGTTCTGATCTCAATGGTACAGTCTGTTTTTCCATTGGAGTTGAGCAGCATCTTGTAAAAGAAATTTTGACTAATTAATCCCAGAGAGCCAAGTCCATTGATGGAGGCTCAAGGAGATGTAGCCCGGAGGGGGGTGAACTCCTTTATCATGTTGTGATTGTTCTGAGTTTGATGGTTTATTTGCTGCAAGTTATGTTTCTGTGTATTTATTGAAAGTACATATTTAACCATTTAAAAGAACATATCCTCACACATAATCATTTACAAGAAGATACATGAACTTAACACATAATTTTATCTTGCATATTTATACAAATGAAGCAATGTCCTGTAAAGTTTATTTTAATGAAGTAGAGGGTTCTTGCATAGCATAACAAGTCAACCTTCTATTTTCATATCATGTACCCCTTCTTTAGAATCTCTTCAATCTGTAATTGCAACTCTTTCAGCTCTGGCATACTCATTCTGTAAGGATCTTTCGACACTGGAGCTGCTCCAGGAATTAATTTTACAGAGAAATCAATATCTCTCTTCGTAGGTAGTCTGGGTACCTCTTGAAATACATCTTCAAACTCCTTTAGTATCGCATGATCTCCAATCTTTGAGACTTCATCCTTAGATGCTTCCTCCACATGGGATGCAAATAATTGAAAACCTTTTCTATAGCACTTCTTCAGCTGCATTGCTGAGATTTCTCTGATAGCAATAGCTCTAGGAATTCCTTGGACTTTTTTTCTGATTTCCTTCCCCATCTATCCCAGTGAATGCCTTGTTACAACATTCCAAGATGGCATGGTGCTAGTCCAACCAATCCATCCCAATTAGACAATCATAAGAACCTAAAGGAAAAACGCTCAATTCAGCCTTTGTGCTTAGTCCATTCATGTCCAGTGGACAATACTTAACCAACTAAGTGAATTTCCTCTTGGTTCCTATAGCTAGCTGCACTAACCAAGACTTTTCATGTTTGCTTCTTGACAATTGCAAACTTTCCACCACTCTAGGATCTATATAACTATGGCTAGCCCCTGAATCAATTAAAATAGTGAAGGGATGGTTGTTGATCATACCTTCCACTTCAATCATGTGTGATTCAAATCCAGCTTGCTTGTTGTCCAGGGATGCATAGATCCTTGGCATTCTACTGCCCATGTCCTCCATTGTTTAAGATTGTTGAACATTATGGAAAACTTTCACTTTTCCATTTTTATGGAGACAATCTCTGTACTTGTGGTTCCCCTGACAGCCCCAACACTGAATGGGCATCTTCCTTGGCCTTTGTTCCCCTATGTCAACCATTCTCAACTCTCTAAACAACGGTTTTCCTTGAGGACTGTTTCTAAAAAAGGGTGGCATAGTTCCCTTCTTCCCAAGCCTTCCGGAAGGTAGGCTTCTCTCTTTACTGCTCATATAAGCATTTCACCCTCCTTATCATTTATTCCATAGTCTTAGGATCATCATACTGAATCTTATCGCCAATGGAAGGTGGAAATCCACTTAGATACATATGAATCTTGACAGTCTCATCCTTGATGAACGAAACATAATTCATCAATTCCAAAAACCTTCGTTCGTATTCATCAATGGTCATGTTGCCCAGCTTGATTTCAAATAACTCTTTCATCTTTCTGTCATAATACCTTGTAGTCAAGTATTTCTTCTCAAAATACCTCTTGAATTATCTCCAAGTGATATCTTTCTCTCTAATGTGTTGTACCTACACAAGTTGATCCTACCACATGGATGCATTTCCCTTTAGTTGATACATTGAAATTCTTCCTTATGCATGAGAGGAATAATTCTGTAGTTGGAAATATTTCCTCATGCCAAGCAACCATGTTTCAACATCTTCCTCCTTCTTATGTTCTCCATCAAAAGTAGGAGGCTTAGTCTTATTCATCTCTCCCTTCAGTTCATCCACTCCAGATCTCCTATTCTTTTTGGTAGGAGATGGGCTTGAACTACTGTGTGCCCTCCTCTTGGAGTGACCTTGGGAGTGATGATGGTGTCTAGCAACACTCCTTGACCTTCTTCCCTCAGAAGTCGGGTGACTCCCTGTTTTGTTCGAGTCCAACTTATTTTCTATTCTCTCCAGACTCTTCATCAACTTTAAGTTGAATTCTCCCTATTGTTCATTATCTTTCATAAGATTCTTTCTATCTGCTTAGTAAGTTTGGCCATATTTCTGTTATCTTTCAATGATTTTCATCATATGCCCTTCCTTATCTATCTCTTCTCCATGCCCATTGGATTTCGACCCTTCAACTCCCAACCGTACATCCATTCATTTTGCTTCATCCTCGGAACTGGAAGCAGTTCATGCCTCTTCCATTTATTTGCACTCAATGGAAACCGTACTCAGTTCTGGCACTCTTTAAACTTCTGTAAACAAAATCTGCAAACAACTAGAATTTTTTAGGCCATTATTCATTAACAAATCCCACAACATTCATAAACAAATATGATTTAAGAAAACTTTCAGTTTTCATTATCTGTGATTCTCGTTCAATCAAGAATCCCAACAGATTTCTTCTTTTAGAGCTCTGCTCTACTAAGTTTTCGAGCACTAGCCCCTTCCTCTCAGTCCCCAACCCACGTGACCATGGGTTGTGACAAAGTTCTAGATCAATAAGCTCATACTCGGGCCTTCAGCTTCGGAAGATTTAACATCCGCACACTCTGAACCATTAATCTTTGAACACTCCCACGTCACCTTAGGTGACGTTATTACATTACATCACTTAACGTTTTTCCCAATTGAGAGGGCATGCAATAGTGGTTTAGAGTAACCCGCCTTTCATCCCACAATTCACCCGACACTGACACATAACCCCTCAGTGAAACCATGGTTTGCATTACGGGACCGCCTTGGAGAATTAGCTTCTGTGCAACTTGGGTCCCCGTAATTCCTTATGGCCGTTGATCTTTATGTATCATGATCAACGCCATTGTGGGTCCTCCAACCTTTAACTACATTACATAACCATATATCCCACTAACCCTTCTCACACTGGATGCCACATGGCGGAATACTAGCAACTAATACGTGGCCCATTCATATGGGTGACACTCGTCACGTTCCAAATTTCATTTCAATCATCCATGGGTTCTAAACCAACTAACACGTGGCACACATCCCATGTATCCACGTCACCTCCAGGTGATGTCATATGGCCCCACCACGTCTACTCTTTCGCTTCGGGACTTCAGACTTCGGGAGTTTGCGCAACGACACATCCCACTTCTCCTGACAGTCAAACTCCCAAAATTACAATCTTCTCTTCTGCTTGATCTAACAGTCAAGCTCTTTTCTCTAGATCTATGGTGTATATCTCCCTAAGAACTTCGGGGTTTCGGGCATTTATGCCTCTGTGCACCCCGCTTCTCCTGATTTCCAAACTCGGAAGGGATTCCAAGATAACTTGTTTATGGGACCTAAATTCCTTGACTCAACAGTAGGAACCAAACCCGCCACTGAGGCCCAATTATACTCTGCGGAGTTTTAAATGGAATGGTTCTCCAAATCTTGCGATCCGGCCAGTTTATCGATGGGCTTTGTGTTTCTTTGTAAAGGCTCTTCCTTCAATTAGGGATATTTTTCTTCTATATTTTCTCTTGGGTGGGGCTGATATGAGAGATGCAAGCCATCATAAACCAACTTGAAAATTAATAGGATTTTGTTTTAACTATTGGGGAAGAGGTTAAGCTTGGGATAACCCGTTGCTCAACGTGCAGACAATTACTCTATACCACATACCTAGTACTAATACATTAACCGTGTGAGCATCTAATGACTGTCTGAGAAACTAACTATCAGAAAGAAAGCACATATGTAGCAAGATAATGGAAAGAAAAATAATTCATCTACCATAACCATGCATTACATAATAACACAACGATTTTTCTTCATCATTAAAGCAAAGAGCATCAAAACATTGCACCAGATAACTTGACAACATAATTAACTGCTCTTACTCATTACTGCATCATTCATGAAACGGGATGGGAAGTAATTCTTATCCAAGTCCAATCACATGCATCTGATGAAAATATTTTGTCTTTAGGTCCAGAAGGACTTCTCAATTCATAGCAATCTCAAAATAATTCTTGTTAACCAAAAAGAAAGAGTTCTTACAACAACCATCGACCCTTTGCTAATCGGTCAATGTCTTTATTTATAATATAAATCTCTAACCGAAACTAATGACTAATTGCAGTTTAAGAAAAACATAAATCGCCATGTGGCATTATCTTCTAATAGCTTCTTTAACAATCGTTTTGATATACTTCATGGAAAGGATGACTGCTCTCGTATTCATTCCAGCTGACAAACAGTTTTTCACAAGTTTGAGCCCATGGAAATCTATGTTGTTCCATCAGGGCCGCGTACATTACCCTGATGTCTACTGCATGTGACCGGTACTTTACTAAACTGAAGTTCAGTTGTTGTAGCATTGTTCAGGCTCTAATCAGATGTTCGGTGAATTGTCGTACTTGCCCTGGTTTCGCATCGACTATTTTCGTGAACTCTTCGGTCCATAGCGCATCTTGTTCGGCATGCAGCTTGACCACATTGCTCAAGTCAATGAAATTATCGGGGGTGCCAAACTCGAGGAGCCCGACACCCTTCATTATTTTGTTAATTTTACCCCAGTGCTTATTACACCTGGTCCATTTCTCTTGGATTTCTCGATGTGGGTCCCGAGACATCTTGGCCCAATACTCGGCTAATCACTTCATGCAATTAAGACTACTTTTGCCTATCACCTGAATGCCATGTTTTTCCTTATCTCGACCTTTCTGGACTACCTCAATGTACTCAAGTCTTTCTACTGCTTGTTGAGCCCTTTCATACCATCGCTCCATCTCCTTGCAAGTTGTGATTTCCATAAGAGTTTCCTCCAGGAACTCATCTATGTTTTCAAGTAACAGTTGCCTCTCCTTCTTAAACTCATTGTAAACTCCTATGAACTCACCTTTCAGATACACAACGGTCTGTTCGAGTGTTCGAGCTCATTTAGGGTGGCGGCTAGTTCCTTTTCATCTCTCCTGGCTCTATCCAAGGTGGCATCTGAGAGGGCCTTTCCTACACCAATCAGTTCATACATCCGGGTGTCTGTTGTGTTGATCAAGTTCTCCTTTGTAGTAACTAGGATGGAGTGATCTAACGAGATCCTTCTTTTCTTTGCAGTCCTTTGAAAAATGGCCTTTCTCTTCTGATCGTAGGAGATCACATAGATATCAGCCACCTCGTCTATTGGCTCTGGTATTTGTTGATCACCCCATGTTAGTTTGTTTCCCAAACTGTCGGTGGTATATATTTGTTCGAGGTTGGACTCTCGAACTTCCTCATTGTATCTTGCGGGTTTGACTCCCACTTGTCGCTCATCGAGGATTTGAGCATTGGGAAAAATGGAAGTGTCGAGTATAGGTTCATTACTTACTTTCTCGTCAGCCACAGAAATGTTGATTTCCTTTTGCAGAGATCCTTTCTTTGTCTCCTCCAGTTTAGGCCTGTCATTTGGATCCGCCTGCTTGACTTCCGATTCATTGGGTCCTTTTGTGTCAAGGCCACTTTTTGTTTATGTTTCCTTTTGTGAGACTTCCTGGTATTTAAACTCGGGCTGAGGGGAAGAGGTTTTTTCAGGACCTCCTTCCTCTTGGACATGCAACGAGGTGCTGTGAGATGACTCCAAACTCTCTTCATCGCTATATATGTATTTTTTTTCTCAGGGGGTTAGGCGCTTAGGTTTCTATTGAGACCCGACCTGTCTCTCTTTGAGTTGTCTCACCTTCCGAGGAATGGATCAACAATGTTGAGGATTCAGGATTACCTAACCCATTGGTGTTGTCAATATTCATGGGACCGGGGCCGCTTGACTCTATCAGGGTGCTTCAAATAGTAGTTTAAATCGCAGGCCTTATGATAAGGTATGGATCATCTTGCATTTGTTTCATTAGTAGCTGGACTTGCTGGTATAAAAGTGCACCCATCTCTTGTGCAACTTGATCTTCACAGAGATCCCTGATTTGTACCGGGGATTCCTGATGAACTTTCACCGCCTCAATACCCTCTTGGGGATCACTTATTCCCTCGCCGAGTTCAGATGATATAGTTCCTTCCTGAGCCTTGAGAATTTCTTGAGTTGTCTTCTCCAAAGACGTCGCTTTTTCTTCCAAACTCATGGCCTTGAATCTGTTCGTTTGAGGATCAACCTTTCTCGACGCCACTTCATCCCAATCCTGAGCGTTTTCGGTGAAGATTTCATCTTCGAATCGATCATGGGCATAGGGCCAACAGAATGATACCTATGATGCATGTTGCGAGACCAGTCCCTTGGGATCATGTTTGAGAAATCGGCCATTTTGGAACCGAAATTCCAATTGACTTAGCCCTTCTTTCTTAGCATGTGTGGTGTATTTGACCATATAGAAGCCAATATGAAACCCATACAGTATGAAATCTCACTTCTTGTCCTTTACTAAGGTTTCACTGTATCCTTGCAGTATGGTCTAGTGGCAAATTTCCCCTAACACTAGTCGGTCGGGAACATATATGGGTAACAAATCGGGTACCCTTGTGTCTCTGAAAACCCTGATGTTTTTTTCGCACTCGTCTAGATACTAGTGACCCATTTTGGATATAACCCCTTTTGCTTATTTTGACAGCTTCGGGCATTCTTTCCTAAACAGAAAAAAAATAGATACGTGCAATAAATTGATCACAGGTAAGGGCATAGGATTTTTTGTACCTGTTATCCCATAAAATGTTGAAGTATACATGGACCGGGAGCTCTGAAGAGTACCAATTCAAGTTTATTCCAGAGAAAACGTTCATGGCACAGATGACGTCTAACAGATACGAGGCCATGTAGAAGGAGGGGGTTTCGCCCTCTTTTGGAGTTTGGGCCTGTCTTATGCAGGTGCTCATCTATTTGGATATGATAGCACCCCAATTGAAACACGTGTCTAAAATGTCTATCGTAAAAGCTAAGGGCATCCAAGCCTCTGAAAACTGGGAGCAATCATTCTCCCCATGTAACCTGCAGATAAGAGCTATCAAGTACATGTATGGTTCTCTTAGATTGGTCGTTGGGTACCAACTGGTGGTCTAGTTCATGAATTTTTTGTCTTCCCTCCACCACGACGCCATGATTTTCCTGGTATCATGCAAAGCATAGAAACTCAGAACGAAATCAGTGCTCATTTTTTCTTCTGACTCCTTGAGCTTCTAGTAACTCTCAACCTCTGATGGCAAGAAAACCCCGACACATCCACCATTATCATCATTTATTAAACATTTATGCGCATCGGTGTGATCAATCAGCCACTTTAGGATCTTGATGCAAGGAAAAACCGGTGTTCGGATTGCCACCATGTGTAGATAAGATATATGGATGTTTAGGAGAACATCATCATCGAGCCTCCTTATATCAGGATCGTTGTGTGGGGTATACTTGAGGGGTTCTTCTTTCTTTATTTTCTTAAACAATTCTTCCCATCGAGGAAATGTTGTTTTGGCTCCAATGTTTGGCTCTGTGTCTCCGAAGGCCGGAGGTTGGATGAAGGCCTCCTTGGAAGTTGTCTTGATGACAGGCACCGGTTTTGGGGTGAATTCTAATTGTCTTGCAACTACTGGGGAGGATCCCTCTCCTGTTTTTGGTTCTTGCATCTTTGGCGCTCTTGGGGATTTCCATGTGGAGGTTTTCTTTGGAGGCATTGTTCCTGCAATTAAAACATCCTTTAAACATGTGTACAGAGCAGTGTTGGGTTGTGAACTCATAAACTGAAACATAAAACGCCACAAGTGGATACATACTTTTAATGCTTGCTAAGAAAGTTGTCTAATGCTTACTGAACTTTGGATGGCTTATCCGGGTTGTCGGCCCTGCTTTTCTATTCTTTCTAAAATCTTTGTCGTGCAGAATAAGATCATGCATAATGACTTCGACAACATATAACTGGAGAGACTCTATCCATCGTATCAATTAGTTAATATGACTAATAAATACAATTCAAAATGAAACTATTGTCGATTCTCTACAATTAAATCATAACTGGTTGACGGCGGAGGCGCGGAGGCAAATGCATTGTATCAGCAAGTTAAAATGGGTTCCTTTGATTTGCGCACAGATTAGCAATTGATGTGTGATCCGCAATCGTATTCACACTTTAAATGTGTCATACCTAATGGATCTATGGGTAAAACGTCTCATCACGTTGTATCTCTCCGACGTGGAGGGCAAGGATCGTCACTTTAAAATGTAAAATTAATGTGTATTTTATTTTGTAATTCTCTGACGCCGAAATCATGTCGGGTGTCGGAAATCGACAATATCGCTCTTCTCTTTGCACTATGCTTACCTTTTATTTTTCCTGTCGAAACCGGACGGGTCGATCTTCGGTGATACATCTGCCAAGGTTCAATCGTAAAAAGAAATACTTTCATCTGCCGACACCGATGAAGATCGGTGTTTGGCTATTTTAAACTTCTCAAACGATTGTCATCATCTTTAATGTTTATCGATGTCGAGCTCCTAAGCGCGTCGTGGAAAGCTTTAGTGTGTCGATTTCCTAAGTAGATTATTAAGGACCCTTTAACGATTAAGATTATTCCTTGTTGTATGTTCAGGAAGGCTTTAGAATGAACATAAAAATAAGCACAAGTATCAGTTTCATTCTAAAGGAAAAACAGACAATGTAAAGGATCAAGTGGTACCCAAAAGTAAAAAATGAACATAGACTTTTAGGGTGTGTTGAGTGCTCAACATAACCCTCTTGTACCTTCTCCAGATCTGACGATCGTACTGAATTTCCTTTCCGTCCGAACAGATCCAACACCCCAAGTGTTGAGCACTCTCCCTCTATGATCAAATAGCATGTTGGTTATGGTTTTATTCTACTGCCACTGCTCCTGAGCTTCGTAACACAGCCAAGTAACCCCTTGGCACTCAGAAACATTTTGAGGTCTAAAATTAGTCCTCCAGACACAATTTCCTCTCGAAACCTTGGGTCCAAAGACCACTTATTCGGCCCATCCAGGCTCAGCGTTGAAACTATGGCTCTGATACCATATTTTAACCTCCCCGACCATCAACCCCACGGTTCGGAAATGCAACTACGCAGAAAAATTATCAAGCTTATATAGTATGCATTTAAATGAAGTTAAATGACTTAACACAGAGTAAACATATAATTACCGCTAACATACAAAATTAATCGAATTGACAGTAAATATCATTTCAAAAAAATACATGATAATAGTGCAAGCATCACAGACATGCCTTTTAATTGAAATTAAACATATGCATATATGTATCTTTGAAACTATTGTCACTCTACCAACTACATGCAAACCTTCCACAAACCTCCCAGCCTTAGAAAACGTTGCTCATCACACTCAGTAGTGGGTCACCCCTGAGTTGGGACCAAGATCCATCTAGGGTAAGGGAATCCTAGACTAGGCTGAGGTTATAGGAAAACTGCACAGAGCATCTGGAAGGATTCTCTCCAGGAGCCTTCTTACGCCCACTACTCACGGACTCGCATTCCCCACATGTATGTTCCACCCAGGAGTATACACCTTCACAAACATAGTCCATCGGTGCTTCACCTCCCTCTATGGGTCTCATCAATAGGCTGGATCAATAATTCTCAGAGCTCCGTAGCTGGTGTTGGACTCTCTCTAGGAGAAAACCACTTCCCAGCAGACTCTCTCACCTGGAGAGAGATGCTCACGGGCCTGACAACCTGCCTCTTCTACAATGGGCCTGACAACCCGGTTCTTCAACCATTTTTTCAACTCAATTCTTGCAAGTTCAGGATAACAACAACAACAACATCTTTTGGTTAACTCACGGGTGACAACGGCAACAGGAAAATTTGGTGTGAACGTCCAGAAAAATGACAACAGGCCACTAAGACACAGCACGGTTCAGGTAACACCAGTTTCGGGATGCATGGCAAGAAATCCACGTAGAGGTCGAACACAGACTCGACGGTTCAGATAGAGGAACCCCAAACTCAGTTGACGGTTCATCTTTTAACCACATGCGCCTAGGTCGACACTTATCTTCTTGCAGTTGCATGTGTTCCCTTTTGCACACGTTGGAGCTGCATGTGTTGCCTCTCCCAGGACTTAAGATAAAAAAACATGTTTTGTCACAAAGCTTTAGAATAATAATAAAATATTATTCTCAAGGAATTAAGCCCCTAAGCTTAGCCCCTCTTTCCAACCTTTCAGCTCCTTTTCCCTTACCCACCCCATGGAATCTTAGTCCCCCATCACTCTTTCTTCGTGGTCGGTCTACACGCAGTGATGTTTAATATATATTAATGTTCTACATATTACATATACAAAAACAGGCTCTTGGCCTTTAACACTTAGGCTCTCTGGCCTAATAAACACATAAACCCGCCAGTTTATCAATACTTGGCTCACCAGCCTACAAAACATGATTTATAATTCATAAACATGATTTACAATTGATAAACATGATTACAATTCATAAACATGATTACAACAGGTCTCGTCCTTGGGGATATTACATACTGGCATCTGTCTTGATCTCAAAAGGATATTGAAGATTCGGTAGTGCTAATACTGGTGCGGTACTAATCTTCCCCTTCAAAGTGTCGAAATATTTGAGTTGCTTTCCTTCCCACTGAAAAGTGTTCTTCACACTGGTTAAGGCATGAAAAGGAGTTCCTATAAAGGATAAGTTGGGAATAAATCTCCTCCAATACTGGACTACACCTAAGAATCTTCAAACCTCAGTTACACTTTTTGGCTCAGGCCAATTTACAATTACATCAATTTTGGAAGGGTAAATTTTCAAAATTCCTCCTCCTACAATATGACCTAAGTACACAAGTTCAGTCTTACCAAATTCACATTTAGACAATTTTACATACAGCTTTTCCCTTCGCAGAGTATCCAATACTTGCTTTACATGCCTCACATGCTCATCCCAAGTCCCGCTAAAAATAATAATTTTGTCTAAATATACAATCATAAAGTCATCTATGAAAGGCCTAAATACATCATTCATCACATGCATGAAAGTTGTCGGAGCATTACAAAGCCCAAATGGCATAATTAACCACTCAAACAATCCTTGTTTAGTTTTAAAGGAATTTTTCCATGCATCATGTTCTGTGTCTCTGATTTGATGATATCCACTGTGCAAATCCAACTTAGTGAAATAGACAACATTCTTCAATTGATCAAGTAAATCATATATGTGAGGAAGAGGGTATCAATTTTTCACCGTCATTTTATTTAAGGCCTGGTAATCGACACACATTCGCCATGTGTCATCCTTCTTTGGCACCATCACAATCAGAGAACCACAAGATGAACTTGGCCTGAGGACCCCTTCATCCAATAAGCCATGTACCTGCTTCCTGATCTTTGTCATCTCCATAACTGCCATCATGTACATGCCCACATTAGGAAGAGGAGAATCATGTTGAAGATATATCTCATGTTGGATTTCCCTCATAGGAGGTAATCCATCTAGTTCCTGAAAAATATCTTCATACTTAGAAACAATATCAATTAATTCCTTTTTATGAGGTGGATCACACCCTTGGAAAGCGCCGGATGTCCCGACATATTTCTCTCTGACGGCCATGAGTACATATCTCTTATTAGTATTTATGAGTCTTTTCATTTTCCCTGGACTAACAAGTGTTGTATTTACCCTCATGTTGTGAGATCTAACAATATATTCCATTTCCCCCTTAGTAAGGTGGTATTTGTTCTCATGACGAAAGAAGATTGTTTTTCTATCATAAAGCTAAGGATTTCCCAACACTATGCCACATATATCAAGTGGTACAACATCCAAATCCACTTCATCTATCAATTTTGAAGCAATAACAAATCTGATCCTACATTGGTTGGTGACATTAAGTTTTGATTTGTCACATACCCAACCAAGAGGATAAGGCTTTGGATGTGGTTTCATTTCAAGACCCATTTTCTTGACAAGTGCTTCAGATATTAAGTTTACTTGGGAACCCGGATCAAATAATGTATCTATCTCAGTATGTTTAGATACAACTCTTATATGAAATAACTCATTCCTCTTTCATTCATCAACATGAGATTCATCATTGGAACTAAAACTAGCATGAAGATAATCTTTACCTTGTACTCCAACTGTTGTGATGTTTCCTTCATCTCCTGAATCGGAACCAAGATCTTGTTGTACCGTAGCAACGGTCTTTGTCTTCCCCATTCCACTGAACTGTTTCGGTTTCTTTTCTGGATGCAGTTTCCAACAGTGTTCTTCATCATGACCATTCTTCTTGCAATGAGTGCAAGATGGTTTTCCTCCTTCTCTCGTCACTGTAGTGGTCTTCTTTTCCCTCCTCTTAAACTTCTTAAAAGTCGTTTGTGGGAAATTGGAAGGTTTCTTTGTGTGATCTTCTTGAACATGTTTCCCCATGTTCTCAAGGTGATTGGCTTGCACACAAACTTTGTAAAGACTAATGGGGTTAAACAACAACAAAGTATGTCGAATATAACTGTGAAGTGCACCAAAATACTTCATTAAAGTTTCATAATAATCCAAAGGAATGTTCAATGCAAGAGCTTTCTTCCTAAATTCTTCTGTGAATCTTTGTACAGTTTTTCCTTTACTTTGCCTTAAAGTTTGTCATTCCATCATTGCTTTATGTAAATACCCTAATGGATAAAATTTCTTCCTTATCGTTGATTTAAATTCCGACCAAGAGGAAAGAAGCTTACCACACTTACTTATGTCCTGAAGCTTACTCTCCCACCATACGAGAGCGGTGTCATCCAACTGAAGAGAAGCCAATTTCACTTTAACTTCCTCTTCATCAATATGTTGGACACAATAATACACTTCAACCTGTCAAATCCAATTACCTATATTTTCAAGATTAGCATCTCCATTAAGCATAGGTAAAGCACATTTTACATCA
This sequence comes from Picea engelmannii, assembly GCA_009831015.1. Classification (NCBI taxonomy): domain Eukaryota; kingdom Viridiplantae; phylum Streptophyta; class Pinopsida; order Pinales; family Pinaceae; genus Picea; species Picea engelmannii. The sequence goes on along the minus strand of ML795502.1, from coordinate 231,146 downwards.
AGATTTAATAATGGTTTCCTAAAAGAGGCTTTATGGCTAGAATGATGAGAATGCTCAAAGGAAGAAGAACTAGAACTCGAAGGTGAAGATGGAGGCTCAGGAGGATCTCCTCCAGCCCCTTGGTTTACCGAAGCATCATCATCTACATGTGATTCCTTTTTCTTCCCTTTCTTCTTCATTCTCTTCTTGTAATCTCCATACATTCGCTCAGCCATTTTTGACATGCGATAAAAGACCATGTGAATTTTTTTCTCATGCTCATCACACTTGTCCTCTTCTGCCATTTTCTTCCTTCTGGATACACGACCAACTTCGAGATTGAAATTCTTAAGAGTTCCTTCACACTACTTATGCTTGGCCCTAGTAAGCATTCACACTCAACAATTCAATTCAAATATGACTTCTCTGATACCAACATGATCCGGGATCTTTTCATCGTGACTTATAAAGAATTGCATTAAATGAGCATAAATTAAAGTGCACCATTAAAGAAGGGAAAACTTAAAAATGAAGAGACATAAGCATCAGATATGAACACCCAAAAATTGATAACAGAGTTCATCCCTGGTGGACTACGTCTCTGGGTCCTGCTCTCAAATGGGTAGGCTCTTTCATTAACTCAACAAAAGAATTTGGCAAATACATAAATATACCTCATTCTGAAATCAAGTTGCAGAAATAATGCTCAGATCAGAAAACAGACAACACCACTAAATTTGTGGCGTCAAATTACCCAAAAATGATTGTCTCCACACTCCGAGCCGACTCTGGCACTCCTAGGCCCAAGAAGAATTTTGTCTCGGTTTTCATGCCCTCTGCAACCTGCAATGATCACAGTTTTGTCTCGAAATACATGCCCGTGGGTCCGTACGATATGCACCTCCCCTCTCATCTCTAGGTGGATCTTACCTTTTAAGTAATAACCATGGGAGGATATACCAAGCGGTACCTATGGTGCATTGGTTATGGGCGTATTTGTTAAACCTTGGGCATCGGTGGAGGTTCTGGGATCGAATCCCATAGAACTCCATTTTGGTGTGTTGGTTGTATATATATATATATATATTGCAATATATTTGGTCTACGCTAACTTTATCATACTCACTAGAAATCCTTCCAACTTATTGTTAAAATTGGTGTGCTCCTCCAGATTTGGCAGACCCGCCATTTTTTTAAAATTGAAATTCGTTCACGGGATAATATTGGGTGTTTTGTGGATGCCATGTGTCACCCATTGATTGGACCATGTGGCTCCCCTAATTATCCCACCTTTCTGTTGACGTCGTCAACCCATATCTGACACGTGGTGTTTCTTGGGGTGGTGTCACCTAGGGGTGCCACGTGGCACTTTTCTACTGGTCCACATGGACCATTAAAAATCCCATTGGCGGGTGACATGTGGCAGCCTCGAGTGTTGCCACATGGCATGTTGACATCATCAGCCTGTATGATGACATTACCCTAAAATGTCAGTTGAGGACATCATGTTGGCATCATTCATACGGATGATGATGTGGCCCCATGTTGACTTGCCCTCTTTGACCGCAACTTTGATCGTGAATATCTTTCAAATCATAACTGTGTTTGACGAGTCGTTTGTGTCGTTCGAAATATTGCGACGTGCTCTTTAAGATCATGTTGTTTTCACTAAGTTTGGGGAACTTTGAATTTTTTCCCTTTCTCTGTTTGTTGGAGCCATTATGAGCGTTCTGAGTTGCCTCTATGAGTTCTGAGTTATTGTTAGCCTTCTCTGGATCCTTTTTGGATCAGTATTATCGGTTATTTATAACAACAATAAAAACTCTAAAGGACAATTACCAATCCCCCGGGATCAACTCTCACAAAGAAGGCTTGGGACATTTCCAAGCTTTGATGTCTTTCTATTAATGATTGAATTGATCTTTACGAGACTTTGTAATTTTAATTATAACCAGAGCTTCGTAACTTGCGTTAACCAAAGAACTAAGCTACAATTTCAATGAAATAGAAAACCATAAAATGTAAACACTTATCCATAAGAAAGTGCAAGTGTTATTATTGGTTATCTCCGTAGATGAGATGAACTACCAAACTCAGCACTCCCAATTGTTGGGTATGTGCTATATTCTTTGCAGGAGTAGTAGTTTTTGTTTTTTCTACATCGGGACCACATTTTTCAGGATTGCATTATATTTAGGTGGTTTTTCGGAACATGGTTTCTTTGCCGATGGTTTTCTATTTTCGGTTAAGGAATTAGGGTTTTGGACTAATCCAAGTCATTGGATGTCGTTGTCTCCTATATGTGTTTTGTATTGTAAACATTGTAACATAATGAATGAATATAGAATATGTTGGTTTTCCCGGTTTGGGTTTCGAGGGGAAAAATCTTTGTGTAATGTTTGTATTTGCCATTGTATCTTTTTTGTTCCTTTACTGAATATTTGTTTGCATTAGATATTGTACAAGGTTAGGATTTACATTTGGTATCAAATATTTATTGTCTTCAGGGGGACACCTTTTGGTCAAGGGTTTGGCTCAGGACTGTGATAAGCCTTGTTACAGTGGGAGATCTACGGTATTGTTTTTTCAGGTGAAAAGAAATGGAAAGAAATTCGAAGAAGGAGATCGAGAAGTTTAATGGGAAAAGTTTTAAGATGTGGAAGCTCAAGATGGAAGATCTGTTGGTGGACAGAGATCAATGGATCGTGGTAGATCCAAGTACTGCACCTACAGGAACTTCTGTAGATGATAGGAAAAAGTTGGATCAGAAGGAAAAGAGCACAATCCGACTGTGTCTCTCCGATTCAATATTACTGAATGTATCAGAGGAAGCTACAGCAAAGGATTTATGGGAAAATTTGGGGAAGTTTTATCAGTCTAAGTCCCTGGTGTTGGCATCAGAAGTCACTCCTAGATTGCAGCATGAGTAAGCCTGAGGCCCATCAATTTATGTCACGATTTGTTTATAAAGGGGGTGATCGAATGGAAGTAAACTCAGAACAATATCACTCACTCAGAAAACTGGGTTGGAACAACAAGGACATGTGAGGTCTTGATTTAACTTAAGCTAGTAAATTTGCATATTGGTGAGTAAGTGGGGGGAAAGAAAGGGGAAAAGTCTCAGATATGAGATCCTCTCAAACCGGAGAAACTTCAAAGCAAACCTCAAACATTGCAGAACTAATACAATCAAACATGCATCATATAGTACAACAACACCTGACTAGATCATCCATACCTGGGATTTTAGATTCAGAGAAACAAGAAAAGGAGGAGGTTGGCCTCCATTAAACAAGAAATCTCAAAATATCATTGTATAACCAGAGAACTAGAGGCTTTGTTAAATCTTTACAGTCGGGATCTTAGCTCTACCATCGATCCCCTACAAAAATGGAAAAATTGCCTACATATACCCAAATCCAATAACAACAGCAAAATCAAGACTTATCATCAAAAAAATTACGTCTGCATGTTTACTAGAGGACTACACCTACGGTCTTTGAATGATCATGCGCTTGTGTCAGACGCAACCAGGCTCATGGCAACCCTGCAAAATAATTGACCTGTCTCAGGTCCCTTTCTAGACTTTCCATTTATGGTGGAGACAATGTCTAACCACCACCAACCACCTCAATAACTGCTTCCTTGGGATTGGGAACAGCCCGACCAACTCTACACTCTTGGGACATGGAGGCCCTCTCGTGCTGCCACCTGGATCGGCTGAACGATCTTATGATAAGGCGTGGAGGCTGGTGCGAAGACTGGGGCACGTGATTGGAAGTGGTGGGTGAGCGGTGACCAGGCAGGGATGAGGGGAAACAACAAATGAGGAGGTGACGGGACATGATTGGTCGAGGGAGGACATGTTGCTTATGAAAGAGCGATGTGGAAAGGAGAGGGACAGGTGTTAGAACGTAAGATGTTGAAACGAGAATAAGGTGGGCCAGGATGGCACTGAGTGGAGGTGAGATATGGAGTGGAAGACAGATGGTGAAAGATGAAAGGTGGAGGCAATCGTGAGGAGATGATAGGGGGACCCGCTTTAAGCCGCCAATTTTGGACCCCCCCCCCCTATTAAAGGTAGATAAGCAAAGGGGGTCTAGAATCCAACCTTGATCGTAGATCCAGGCTCC
>ML795502.1:215837-227024 GCA_009831015.1 Picea engelmannii | reverse complement strand
AACGAAGGGGGTCTGGAATGGAACCCTGGTTGTAGATCTGGGCACGCAAATCCTGACCACTCAGATATGCCCACTCCTTAGCTTCATGCACTGAGAGTCATCCCTGATGGATGACTGTGACTGCTCCATGATCAACGGACCATATTCTTTCAGGAAATCGCCCATCGAGAGTTCTTCTCCTTTGCTCTCTGAAATCTTGGTAACAAAAACACGACGAAGCTCGATCGCGTGCCACCTGTGTCTGCTGAAATGGACGGCCACTGATCACTTCTACAATACGGGTGATGTCCTCGGCACTAATCCTCGTGCAACTTTGTTGATCGTGAATTCCCGCTGATCGTCGATATGCTTCCTCGACGAATCCTGGCCGTTGAAAGCAGATCTTCGCTTGCTCGCTTGACTTTGAACCCTGAACGGGGTTTTCTTAGATATGTGCTTGGGCACTTCTATCACAGGCCGTGAATAATCACCCCTTAGTGGGTTTTTAGCCTGCCTCTTCACCTTTTCTGCCATGGGCTCGACTTAGGAGAGAAAACGACCCATACCAGAATTTTTGCTAACATTAGGCTCCATGGGGATAGAGTTGTCCCTGTGATGCTCTAAGAACTCCTTCTGCAGTTCCAATGCCTTTTTGTTGGGCTATGGAGTCATTTATTAAGCCGAAAATAAACAGAAAAATAATATTTACAAAAAACAGAGGAGTCGTTTAAGGCTCAAACAAAACATTTCTTCAGGAAATGCCAATTTATTGGGCCGTTAAAAACTTCTTCACCCTCCAAATCCTGCAACCTGTATGTGTTATTTAAGAATACTTCAAATATTTTTAAGGGCCCAATCCAGAAGGCATCAAACTTGCTGTGTTAACCCCTATCCTGCCTGGGTGCATCCCACTTAAACACCAAATCACCCAGCTCGAAATCCTTCTTCCTGACCTTCTTGTCAAAAGCCTACTTGATCTTCTGTTGATGACTATGATCTATGTCCATCACCTGCTCCCTGATCTGTTGTCCCTTCATTCATTAGTCCAAAAGGCATTTTGGCATACATGAATGTGCCTCAAGGAGTGGTGAAGGTTGTCTTTTCTCTGTCCTCAGGCATGATTGATATATGATTATAGCCAAAGAAACCATCAATCATGGATATCCTAGATGCACCAGTTACCCTCTGCAATATGTGTTCCATGTTGGGTAAGTTATAGTTGTCTTTCTTTGAGCTCCTGTTCAGGTTCCTGAAATCAACACAGAGCCTGATTTCTCCACTTTTCTTCCTCACCAGGACCAAATTGGCCACCTACTCAGAATATCTCAAGGGGACAATGATTTTGGCATCTAACAACTTCTTCAGTTCTCTCTCCATGACAGGCAACAACATGGGATTTATATGTCTTATCTTCTTTCTAAATGGATTAGCCTCTTCCTTTAGTGGGATCTTGTGTTCAATAACAGATGTGTCATATGTCTTGAGGTATTCATAGGTCCATGCAAACACATCAGCAAATTCTTTTAATAACTCAGTATACTCGGCCCTCTGTTCTTTGGTCAAACTGCTTGATAACTTGACAAACTTAGGCTCTTCCTATGTACTGATATTACACTCTGTTGTATCATCATCTCCATTTGAAACCACACCCTTTACTGCCACATCATTCCCATCGAACAGTCTTTCTAAAGGGACCAGTCCCTTCGGAATGTGATTGCTAGGCAGATGAATAATATGGTGATTAGATATTTTATTTAACAATACCCCAGGGTGAGGGTGACTTTTAAGATCAGGATCCTGATCAATGTGCAAGGAAGAAAATTCGTCGACGGACTAAAGAATTTTTTTTATTTCAAGATCGTCTTCGAATACCTTCCAATGCTTAATATTTTCCGGGATGGATGGCCTATATCTTATCTTGACCCCATATTTGATCTTAGGCGGAAGAGGGATCCTGAATAGATTAGCCGAGATAGCTAAGGAATCGGCCAAAGTATTTTCCTCTCTTGGAATAAAAGAAATGTTGAAAGCTGAGAAGAAATTATCAATCAGGTCCCACACCTCATTTCTGTAACTCCTGAGCTGAGGATGCTTAGCCCGATAAGTGTTCCTGACTTGCTGGATTATCAACTCAGCATCTCCGAACACTGCTACCTCCTCAATTCCCCTTTCTTTTGCAACCCTCATACCCAGAACAAGAGCTTCATATTCTGCCACATTATTGGTAGCTTCAAATTCCAGCTTGTATGATAGGGATATGGTTTCCTGCCAAGGGGCCACAAGAACCACTCCAATGCCAGCGCCTTCGCTAGAAGAAGCTCCATCGAAGAACATTTTCCAAACAGAGGTGGTTGGAGGAGGTATTGCGTGATTAGATATGGGTTGCTTTCTGATTTGAAAAGGGGATACAGGAGTCTCAGTGATCTGCAACAAACTAGACCCCAAATCAGTGTCAAGTGCAAAGATAGGATGATTGGTGAGGTCTTCTTCATCACTAACAATGTAAGACAACTGAGCTTCTCTATACAACCTCCTGTGTTCCCCTCCAAAGACTGGAATGGTGGCATATGTGAGATCCATCTGTAACATTCCTCCAAGTTTTCTAACATAAGACCTTGACAACAGCATGTCGAACTTGGGGGGAACATCAACTACTACAATGTCCATGACCACACTCTTCATTGGCAGCTGAAATAAAGATACCACCAAGTCTTTGATGACTCTGAGGCATTGCACCCTCCTTGAATCAAAAGAGTGCATATCGTGATAAGCCTTTGTCACTTCCAGTCCCAATTCTTCCATGACTATTTTGGGCATAAGGTTGTGGGAAGCTCCTGAATCCATGAGGCAATTATGCAGCACCTTATCATGTATGTTCAGGGATGTGTAGAAGGGAGGGGATGAATCATCTATGTCTTCTACCATGGGACCTAGGATGATTGTTGGCTTTTCGTCTTGAAGATTTACTGAGTCTGAGGAAGGCTGGGGGGGACTTAGATTGTAGCAACTTGGAGAGGGACCTTTTGAAATCTTCATTTTTAACTAGCTCTGAGAGAGGTACGGGAATTCTAATATTTTGAATTTCATGCTCAAAACTAAAGGTGGGAAAAGGCTTAGGATATTCCCTTACCTCATAGACAGGTTCTTTGGTTGTTGGTGAAGTATTCTAAGTTTTCTTTTCTTTAGTAGTGATTGTTGCAGGTTTAGCAGGCCTTTCTGCTATTGGGGGCTGATCATGGCTATCAAAATTCCCTTCTTTCTTCTTTGACCTGAGATGGTATCCGTTAGGAGTGTTGTTGGCCTTTTCCTCTTTACCCAACTCATTGACTTGATTGTTAATAAGGGATTCTTCATATATAGACTGAGTCAAATGGGGGAAAGGGAAGGTGTCTTCAATATAGTGAATTTCAGGGTCGAGCTCATCTATCTCCTCTCCTTCCTCATGATCAACTAGGTTATTTTGGAGAGGGGTTTGAATCCTCTGCTCATCTCTATCTTTGCTCCTTTGTTACCTTGGCAAATCCTATGGCACATTGTTGCTAGGCCTCCTGAAGCCTCTGCTATCAGTATTTTGGGGATTTCTGTACATGGGCTTCCCTTCCAACTCCCACCTTTCCATTCTAGCTGAAAGCGATTTTAGCATTTTAGTTACCTCGTCTGTCTGAAGGGGAAGGGGAGAGGAATTGGATGGGGAGGCTTCAAGTCTCTTCCTGGATATGTCTCTATCAGCCTTATTCTCGAGTCGGTCAACAACCAATATGTTAGACTCTACTTCCACGGCTACATCCTGCATGTGAGCCAAAGTAGTATCTCTCCTTTCCCTCAACAGAAGGCAGAAATCAGGATCAAAAGTGATAGCATAAGTGATCTTAGCAAAGGCTGTTGAGGGCTTTATTTCAGCGGGGATCTTATTGTACATTTTATTGAATCTCTTGGAGAAGTCAGAGATGGACTCTCCTTCCTTTCTCTTCAAAGACCCAAACTCTGTCATGTAATACATGAAGTATTTTTTGTCTCCCCACTGTCTCAAAAAGGCATTATCCAAAGCCTCAATCCCATCAATAGATCCAGGAGGCAGGGCCCTAAACCACTTTCTAGCCTTGCCTTCAAGGCTATGGATGAAAATTCTCATCCATACGTCTGCATGCATGATAACATGATCATCTGTAAAACTATAAAAGGCTTCAAGGTGTTCTTCTGCAGCTATGTCCCCTTCGCCTGTAAACTTGGGCAGCTGCTTAAGGTAGCCATCGGCTGGAAGGGAATTGAGAGGCTGAGGTAACATAAGGGGAGCATACCTAGTAGCTATTATAGCCTCCATTATGGTCATGGGGGGATTTTCTCCTACCATAGGAATATTAGGTGGAAGAGAACTCGGAGGAGAAGGGGCTTGAAATACAGAGGAAACTGGAAAAGAGATTCCAGGTGGAAGGGGAAACAATGGGGGGTTTAGAGAGAAGGCTAGGGGGCTTGAGTCAGCAGACGCTTCTCTCTGTGTAGTAGCAGTAACAGTAACAAGAGGAGGGGTGGTGAAACTAGGAGTGGGTAAATCTTCTGTGGTCCTAGGTCTATGCCAAGGTATAGCTTCAGGAGAGAGGGGAGTGACAAGGATTTCTCTTTCCAATCCCAGACCGGGAGGGGAAAACTCAGCAGGAACACTCCCGAAATTTAGGAAACGGAAAACTTCAGAAACAGGTCTGCTAGGAAGCCGAGAAGAAGAAAATGGATTTTCTACAAAAGGAGATGGAAAAATACCTGGTTCAACGGTGGAAATTTCTCCTTCAGAGGCCTTTCCTTTTCTGATAATCGCCTCTAGATCAGCTTCAGGCGTAGCTAGAGGTAGTTGTGGATGGGACTGCATGTGTCTACCTCTGGAAGACACAACTAAAACAGCAGGTTCAACACAGTGGAGTCTTCACAATGGAGTCACCAAGTGCATAGTAGCAATCTCGCAGGGCTCTGATGCCTAATGCACCTTCAGAATCAGAGGCTCGATGTCGTTCAATCCCAGAGAAAATTTTCAACTTCGTCCCCAGCAACGATGCCAGATATGTTGGCATCAGAAGTCACTCCTGGATTGCAGCAGGAGTAATATTGAGGCCCATCAGTTTATGTCACAATTTTTTTATAAAGGGGGTGATCGAATGGAAGTAAACTCAGAACAATATTGCTCACTCAGAAAATTGGGTTGGAACAGCAAGGACATGTGAGGTCTTGATTTAATTTAAGCCAGTAAATTTGCATAGTGGTGAGTAAGTGGGGGGAAATAAAGGGGAAAAGTATCAGATATGAGATCCTCTCAGACCGAAGAAACTTCAAATTAAAACTCAAATGTTGCAGAACTAATACAATCAAACATGCATCATATAGTTACAACAACACCCGACTGGATCATCCATACCCGGGCTTTCAGATTTAGAGGAACAAGGAAAGGAGGAGGTTGGCCGCCATTAAACAAGAAATCTCAAAATATCATTGTATAACCAGAGAACCAGAGGCTTTGTTAAAGCTTTATAGTCGGGAGCTTAGCTCTACCATCGATCCCCTACAAAAATGGCAAAATTTCCTACATATACCCAAAGCCAATAACAACAGCAAAACCGAGACTTATCATCAAAAACATTACGTCTGCATGTTTACTAGCGGACTGAACCTGTGGTCTCTGGACAGTCGTGCGCTTGTGTCAGATGCAACCAGGCTCCTAGAAACCCTGCAAAAGAATTGACCTGTCTCAGGTCCCTTTCTAGACTTTCCATTTATGGTGGAGATGATGTCTAACCACCACCAACCACCTCAATAACTGCTTCCTTGGGATTGGGAATGGCTCGGCCAACTCTGCACTCTTGGGACGTGGAGGCCCTCTCGTGCTGCCACCTGGATCGGCTGAACGACCTAATGATAAGGTGTGGAGGCCAATGCGAAGACTGGGGCACGTGATTGGAAGTGGTGGGTGAGCGGTGACCAGGAAGGTATGAGGGGAAACAGTGAATGAGGAGGTGATGGGACATGATTGGTTGAGGGAGGACGCGTTTCTTATGATGGATCGATGCATAAAGGAGAGGGACAGGTGTCGGAAGGCAAGATGTTGAAACAAGAATAAGGTGGGCCAGGATGGCACTGAGTGGAGATGAGATATGGAGTGGAAGATAGATGGCGGAAGATGAAAGGTGGAGGCAATCGTGAGGATATGATAGGGGGACCCTCTTTAAGCCGCCAATTCTAGACCCCCCCCCCCTATTAAAGGTAGATAAGAAAAGGGGATCTAAAATCCAACCTTGATCGTAGATCTGAGCTCCCAAATCCAGGTCGTTGAGAGATGCGCGCTCAATTCTGAACCCCCCCCCCCCTTGTTAAAGGTAGAACGACGAAGGGGATCTAGAATGCAACCCTGGTCGTAGATTTGGGCACTCAGATCCTGGCCGCTCAAATTTGCCTGCTCCTTAGCTTCATGCACTGAGAGTCGTCCCTGATGGACGGCTGAGACTGCTCCATGATCAATGGACCAGATTCTTTTGGGAAATCACCCATCGGGAGTTCTGCTCCTTTACTCTCCGAAGTCTTGGTAACCGAAACGTGATGAAGCTCGATCACGTGCCACCTGTGTCTGCTGAAATGGACGGCCACTGATCACTTCTGCGATATAGGTGATGTCCTCGGCACTAATCCTCGTGCAAATTTGTTGATCGTGAATTCCCGTTGATCGTCGATCTGCTTCCTCAATGAATCTTGGCTGTTGAAAACAGATCTTTGCCCGCTCGCTTGACTTTGAACCCCGAATGAGATTTTCTGAGATATGTGCTTGGACACTTCTAGCACGGGCCACGAATAATCGTGCCTTAATGGGTTTTTAGCCTGCCTCTTCGCCTTTTACGCCATGGGCTCGACTTAGGAGAGAAAATGACCCATACCATAATTTGTGCTAACACCTGGTAAATAAACTATTCCTGAGAAAGAAGTTGTATAACCTGAGGATGAGAGATGGAGACTCGGTGGCAGAGCATTTGAACGCCTTCAATACTGTGGCAAGTCAGTTAGTATATGTTGAGATTAAAATTTTAGATGAAGATAAATGTATCAGTTTGTTGTGTTCTTTACCAGACTTGTGGGATAGTCTGGTTGTGGCCATAGGTAGTAATACAACTTCCTTGAAGTTTGAAGAAGTGGTATCATCCTTGCTTTTGGAGGAGATGAGACGGAAGAATATGGAAGGACATAGCACAGACGCATTATTTTCAAGAGGACGTTCCCAAGAAAGAAATAGATCTAATTTCTCAAGTGGAAGATCTAAGTCTAAGGGTAGATCTAAATCTCCTGAAAATTTTGTAAGGGTATGTTGGAGATGTGGAAAATAAGGTCACTATAAGAAGCAGTGTAGATCCAAAGTTGAGAAAAAGAAGGGATCTGAAGAATCTTCTTCTATAGAAGAAAATACCTCCAAGGAAGAAGGAGGGGGTGTTTACTTGGCCTCTTCAAGCACACATGCAGATCATGAGGCATGGTTGGTTGACTCTGGTGCATCCTTTCATATGACTCCCCACAGGGAGTGGTTCTGCGAATATGAAAGGTATGATGGAGGTAATTTTTTCTTAGGTAATGATTCGACAACCAGAATCATAGGAAGAGGAAGAGTCAAGTTGAGGCTCATAGATGGAAGGATTAGAACACTGACTGGTTTTCATCACATCCCAGGTTTGGCCATAAATTTGATTTATGTAAGCAAAATGGACGATGCAGGGGTAAAAACAATATTTGAAAAGGAAACCTGCAGGATGGTTCGAGGAGAAATGGTGTTGTTGAGGGGAGTTCGGTTTGGAACTCTATATAAGCTGCAAGGAAGAACTATTAGTGAAGGATGTAATAGTTCCATTGTTCCTGATATTGGAGTTGAAGAAGAAATAACTCCTACAGTATCTAGAGAAAACATTATGTTCTGGCATCAAAGACTGGGGCATATTTGAGAGAAGGGTCTTCGACTACTACATGACAAAGGTATGGTTGAAGGTATGTCTAACTGCTCTCTCGATTTTGATTTTTGTGAACATTGTCTATATGGGAAGCAGAATCAGGTAAGATTCCCCTCTGGTGCAACGAGGGAAAAAGGAATTTTACAGTTAGTTCACAGTGATGTTTTTGGACCTGTGTCGGTCCCATCATTGGGAAAATATGTGTATTATGTCTCATTTATAGATGAATTCTCGAGGAAGACTTGGATATATTTCCTCGAGAAGAAATCTGAAGTCTTTGGTAGGTTTAAAGAGTTTAAGGCTCTTGTTGAGAATCAAACAGAGAAAAGAATTAAGGTGTTGAGGACAGATAATGGCGAAGAGTTCTACGGAAATGAATTTGAAGAATTCTCTAAGAAGTGTGGTATAGCAAGGTAGAAGAATACTCCATATACACCTCAGCAGAATGGAGTTGCAGAAAGGATGAACAAGACGTTGATGGAAAAATCAAGGTGAATGCTCAATGGTGTCGGGTTAGGGAAAGAATTTTGGGCAGAGGCAGTGGGTAATGCATTTTACCTGGTCATCAGATCACCCTCATCAGTGTTGGACGACAAGAATCCACAAGAGGTATGGACTGGTAAGGAATCTTCTTTCACACATCTCAAGGTTTTTGGTTGCAATGCATATGTTCATGTTCCAAAGGAAAACAGGAGTAAGCTGGATAAGAAGGTTGAAAAGTGTATCTTTATTGGATATAAAGATGGTCTCAAAGATTATAAGCTTTGGAACCCAGAAACTAACAAGGTAGTGTATAGTCGAGATGTGGTATTTAGAGAAATGAAGGATGTTGTTAAACAGGAAGCCCTACCAAGTAAGGAAGAACCAGAGAAGATAGATTTTGATTTAAAGGATGATGAATCAGACTCTATAGAAGAACATGAATCAGAAGAAGAAAACCCTCATACTCCAATATTGAGGAGATCGGATCGAGAAATAAGGCTACCGGAAAGGTATAGTCCACCTGATTTTCGTTCAAATTTTTCTTTGTCTATTACTGATGATGATCCTAGAAATATCAGGGAGGTAGTGGATTCAAAGGATGGAAATCTTTGGAAAAGGGCCATGGACGAAGAAATGATATCTTTGGATAAGAATGAGGCTTGGGATCTAGTGGAGTTGTCAACTGGAAGAAATCTCATTGGCAACAAATGGGTATTTAAAAAGAAGTTGAATGCAAAAGGAAAAGTGGAGAAATACAAAGCTCGGTTAGTAGCAAAGGGTTATTCCCAGGTTGAGGGAAATTGATTTTGGTGAGATTTGTTCTCTTGTTGCCAAGTTAACCTCCATAAGATTTATGTTATCTGTTGTTGTTGCATTTGATTTTGAAATAGAACAAATGGATGTGAAGACAACATTACTACATGGGGATCTGGAAGAAGAAATCTATATGAAGCAACCAGAAGGTTATGATGTGAAGGGAAAGAAGCAGTTGGTATGCAAGCTGAAAAAGTCCTTGTATGGTTTAAAACAATCACCAATAATGTGGTATCAAAATTTTGATACTTATATGTTGGGACTTGGCTTCACAAGAAGCAAAGAAGATCACTTTGTGTATTTTAAATTAATTGGTGATCATTTGATTTATTTGGTCTTATATGTGGATGACATGTTGCTTATAGGAAACAAAAAGGAGATTATCCAGGATGTGAAAACTCAGTTGTCCTCTAAATTTGACATGAAGGATCTTGGTGCTTCAAGTTTCATTTTGGGCATGGAAATTAAAAGAGATCGGAAAAGGAGGAAACTCTGGTTAAATCAGAGAAAATATGTCGAGAAAATATTGCATAGGTTTAATATGCAGGAATGTAAACCTGTCAAGGTTCCTATTCATGTTGGTGTAAAGTTATCTACGGATCAGTGTCCCAAGACACATGAAGAAGAGGAGGATATGTCTCATGTTTCATATGCGAGTGAAATTGGCAGTTTGATGTATGTAATGGTCTATACTAGACCAGACATTGCACATGCAGTGGGAGTTTTGAGCAGGTATATGTCAAAACCAGGGAAGGAGCATTGGACAATAGTAAAAAGGGTTTTCAAGTATTTGTGTGGCACTGCTAGTTATGGATTGTGCTATGAAGGAAGACCGGGATTGGACAGAGTGGTGGATATACATGGTTTTGTGGATGCATATTGGGCTGGAGATTTGGATCGTAGGAGATCTACAAGCAGGTATGTGTTTAACCTGTTTAGAGGAGCAATAAGTTGGATGAGCAAAAGACAGGTTGTAGTGGCACTTTCAACTACAGAAACTGAATACATGGCAGCCACTCATGCAAGTAAGGAAGCAGTATGGTTACAAAGATTGTGTTCAGGTATTGGGTTGGTACAACAAGCTATAAGGATAGAGTGTGACAATCAGAGTGCAATTTTTCTAGCGAAGAACCCTGCTTATCATTCAAAAACAAAGCACATTGATGTTCAATATCACTTTGTGAGAGACATGATTGAAGAAAATAAAGTATCACTAATGAAGGTGGACACTTTGAAGAATGTTGTAGACTCATTAACAAAATCTGTGAACACTGAGAAGTTCTCTTGGTGTAGAGGATCCATGGGCATTGTTGCCCTGGATTGTTGACTGTGTAAGCATGTAACCCCCCATATGCAAAGAAAACAACAAGTGGGATAATGTTGGGTATGTGTTATATTCTTTGCATGAGTAGTAGTTTTATTTTTATTTTCTGCATCGGGACCGCATTATATTTAGGTGGTTTTTCGGCACATGGTTTCTTTGTCGATGGTTTTCTATTTCCGGTTAAGGAATTAGGGTTTTGGACTAATCTAGGTCATTGGGTTAGGTTTTGGATGTCGTTGGCTCCTATATGTATTTTGTATTGTAAACATTATAACATAATTGTTATCACTGAAATTTCATCCACACAGGGCGACAAGAACTCTGCATCATCAACACAGAAAAACAGTCATTCACGGCACAAGGATTAACTCCACAGCACAACAAAAGGGCCAAAACTATACAAAATTGGCTAAAAAATTCAAAAGCGCATCGCGCCCATGGAAAACAAGCACATGCGCGCCATACCTTCGTACACTGGGCACATATGCGCGGCTGTGGGGTGCAAAACCCGCGCGCCTGCCAAACGACGCATTTATGAAGTTGGTCGGCCTCCCAACCACTAATGGATCGGCTCCCAAGTCGATTTGACATCAAATCCGAGCTCAATCTGCGTGGGGAGGCTGG
>ML795502.1:181444-198511 GCA_009831015.1 Picea engelmannii | reverse complement strand
TTTAGTTTTTGTTTAATTCTTGTTAATAGTTTAGTTGTTTTCTTTCTAACCTTTTACATCACAGCTGTCATGACTAGCAGAGCCCAACTAGGCATGTAAGCACTCACTTTTTTCTCACACATCGACGAAAAGAGTGCAAACAATAATGAATGAATATAGAATATGTTGTTTTTCTCGGTTTGGGTTTCCAGGGGAAAAATATCTGTGTAATGTTTGTATTTGTCATTGTATCTTTTATGTTCCTTTACTGAATATTTGTTTGCAGTAGATATTGTACAAGGTTAGGATTTACACCAATACCATAAACTACAAAAAAGAGGCGGATGGTTAATTACATAAATCATTTACAAGTTAAAGGCTTATTGTAATCATGAAATCATTGAGGGAACATAGAAATTGAACACAAGCATAGTAAATCGCTAATGGAATTAACTATTGTTGTAGCAAAAGAAAACTAGTCTAGCAATAATACAAGACAGGATTTGCATCCTGGGTTGGTGGGCCCTTGCCAACCGATAGCAAGCCTTTGAAATTTACAGTATTAAGATAAAATGGATACCATGAACTAGCACTGAGATTTATTGACGAACAAAGTAGCAAGGTAACAACATACGCACCAGATCCATATACATCACAGTTTTAGAATGGTGAATCAGAAAATTGCAAGGTCTTTCTCCTTAGATTACTCAAGTACCGGAACCTACAAACGCACACATATATGAACCTACAAACTCAAGTACCAAAACTCCATAGGCGGTACAGGAACTAAACTGAAATTATTCATTGGTAAACGTTAGTTCAAAAACTAATTAAAATCTATCAAGAACTTAGGAAATACATTAAAATAAGCAATCATTACTTGTAAATGCGTGTTGCAAGGTTTAAGGCTTAAAATCATGGATTTCTAGGATAATAGGGCCATGTTCAATCATAAAGCAAGGTGGTGGTGGGGAAAAGAGGTACGAAATCATGGAAAATGGGAGGCCAACAAAAATCCTAGAATGAAATGGGAGATTGCTAATTGATGCAGGACAATCATCAGTGAGCACATGTGGTAGGACAACTCAGCGCCTGGGAATCATTTTGAAATCTCAAATGTTGGGAGTTACTGCGAATATTTTGGAGCTGATTGGAAAAATGGAAGAAGATGAAACGCTTGGGAGCGGATGATCACGAGTGATCTGGGAGTTTCACTCTGAGTCTTGAATGTAACTGAAATTAGGTAGCAGTTAGAGTTTTTTTTTGGTTTTCCAAGTAAACGCGTAGTCAGGGGGGAACCCTAAGGACCCTCTGAGATAAATAGAGGTTTTGTACGCCCAAATGAGGCTCTTGCGAGTTAGTAGGAATTTTCTGAGTTTTAAGTTATTGTTTTGATATTAGTTGTAGCCATTTACTTTTGAATGAATATTACAGAGGAAAATTGACTCAAATCCATAGTATTGTTACTATTTTCAATTCTCTATTATTGAGTTTTCATAAATGAATGAATTTTGTTATGAATGGATGAAACAGTGAATGTTAGTGTAAGTTTCAATTGTTTCTCTTATGTTGAGTGAGTGCAAGGTGTGCACATCGAACGCAAGGAGTGAATTAACGGAGTTTGTTTCGATTCTAAAGATCAAAAGAGATAGCACAAAACTTTTCCTTTGCAAGGAATGCAAAGAGACTGCTGCAAGGCGTGCACAGTCACCCGCAAGAACCAAGTCTTGCATAAGAATATGCTGCAAAGAGTGCACAGATCCGGAGTTCAGCTGAGTGTCGAAGGGGATCCATAAGAATCAAAGGAGTGAAAGGTGAAATCCTGACTTGATTTGAGTCATTGGATCCAGAAATATCTGGACCATCGATCTAGCGCCATCGTGACCTCAGATATTGGGAGAACAAAGACAAGGAGACTCCCAAAGTCACGAAATGAGAAATTCCGACTTGGTCATAGCCGTTGATCAAAGGAAATATTTAGATCGTCGATTCAAGGCCATCACAAAATCGAGGATTGGGAGAATAGAGGTGAGCCAACCTCCAAAGTCGCGCAACACAAAATCGTGACTTGATCGCAACCATCGATCAAAGGAAGATTATGGACCATATATCTAATCATATCGGGAGTTCTCGATACATGAAATACCGATGCGCTTGACAGTTGAGCCCTGGGTCATGATCAGAGGTCACATTGACGGAAGATAAGGGAGGATCTAGTACACGTTAGGCTCTTGTCAGGGTTTTAGAGGTCGGGAGAATCGGGGTGATTCACATGCAAGGATCTGACGTGCGAAATCATGAAACACCTTTTGGGTTAGGCTCGTGGTCACAGCCCATGGTCACGTGAAGGAAACCCACACCTAATTCTTGTTCACACGGGATGAGTTTCACAAAGGACCTGTAGATATTTCGTGAGGATTCCAGCAAGAAATCAAAGAGTTGTTTCAGCTCAAAGATTGAGAAGCTCTAGTGACCAGGAGGTCAGTAGACCCTATTGAGGTGGGGGCACTGCATCAAATGGTATCAGAGCCGAAATGTTTACTTGCAAACAACAGGCAAAGGATAGGAGACAAAAGAACTTGATTTGTACTCTATGTATGAGAGACAGTAAACACAGTTCCACCGAGGAGACGAATGGAACAACCTTTAGCCAATCGGGTTGTATAAAGGGAGATGTGAGAACTTTGTGCAATATTAGAGGTGATGGAGGCAGTGTAGAGAAGAGCACTTGATGCTGGAGACATTAGTGATGCATAGAGTGAAGAAGTAGAAGTTGAAGAAGTTGCAAGAGAAAAATTTTCTGAAGAACGCGTGTTGAGAGAAGTTGTTAGATTGGGAGCTAGAGCCAAGGTAGAGGTCCCAATGTATGAAGGAAATTTAGATGTTGAAGAGCTGTTGGATTGGGTACGATAAATGGATAAATATTTTGACTATGAAGACATCGATGAGGAGAAGAGGGTGAGACATGTTTTCACTAGACTCAAGGGACATGCAAAACTATGGTGGGATGAACTGCAGGCTGAGAGGAGAAGCAAGGAAAAACAGAAGATAAAGAATTGGGACAGAATGGTAGCCAAGTTGAAGGCAAAATTCATGCCCAAATATTATCAATTCAATATGTTCAAGAAGCTGTAGAACTTGAGATAGAAGGGTATGATATTTAAAGAATACACAGAGGATTTCTACAAGCTGAACATCAGAACTGGACAAAGAGAGAAGTATGAAGAAAAAGTTGCCAGGTATATAAATGGTCTGAGGTATTAAATCCAGGATGAGATCAGCATGATGCTAGTAAGGACAGTGGAGGATGCTTATCACTTTGCACTGAAGGTGGAAGAGAAGTTGTCCAGAAAACAAAACCAACAATGCAGAGGTAGAAGCCTAGTCCCAAACAAAGTCAAGGGAGTTTCCCATGACAAGGCACAAAAATCCAAAGATGAGACTGAGAAACCACATAGTCACTCAGAAAGAGGAGGAAGTTCCTGAGGAAGAAAAGATGGTGGAATAATTTCTTCCAAAGGAAGAGGAAGAGGCAGAGGAGGAGAAGTGAGATGTTACACCTATGGAAAGGTGGGACATAAGTCTTGGGAATGTCCAGAGAGAAAGAAAGAAGGAGAAGGTGAAGCTCACATTTCGGAAGCACATTGAAGGAATTTTGAAACAGAAGGAGCAGAGGATGGAACATCCCTGATGTTGAGAAAAATTTTCTTAAAACCAGAGGCAGAAGTTGAGAATTCGGTGCAGAGGAACAGTCTCTTCAGGACAGCTTGTTGTTACACATCAATGTTACTCACTTCGATAAGTGTCACAAGTGTTGCAAGTGTCAAGCAAAGCATACTACCATGATGCCTATGTCATACTTATAATGACATTAAGAAGACACTTAAAATACCTCAAACACTTGATTTGAAGGAAGAGGAATGGTTAACTGAAGTTAGGTACCTCTTTCCATCTGAAAGAACCATTGAATCTAGGGTTTTAGAAGAGAGCGCTCCCCTATATCACTCTTAGGAGCGCCAGCACTCCCCTATAAAGTGCTAGGGAGTGTTATAACACCAAAATAGCCCTTCTGGAGGAGCGCTATTGATTTTAAGAGTGTTGGTGCCCCCCTAAATCCTACTAGGGAGCGCTATAGCGCTTTGATGGCCCTTTTGAGGGAGCGTTGCCTATTCTGGGCAGCAGTTGGTCTGTTGAAGAGAATAAGGGGAAGATCTTTTCAATCTTGGAAGGTAGTTGAATTCGAACCCCTGGTCCAGCCATGATGTATTCTTCGTGGCTACGATCAGTTCAGGTCATCAGAGTATAGATCCACATTGTATCCTTGGTGGCTATACCTTTTATTAATACAATTATGGATCCGCAGTGTATTTTATGGCGGCCATATCTTGCAAGTCTTGATCACCCAAGCATAGGTATGCATGCCTTGGGTTTGAAACATGTCATAATATTTGTTGGATGTTTGTGTGCAGCTTTTGTCAGGTTCTTCGCATATATACCCTTGCTTGAAAGTCTACAAAGTATTTCAGTTATCATTTCTCATCTTCTAACTTCATACTTTGGGGGGCAATCTGTTACACATCAACACTACTCACTTCGATAAGTGTCGCATGTTGCTCACAAGTGTCGCAAGTGTCAAGCAAAGCATACTGCCATGATGTCTATGTCATACTTATAACGACATTAAGAAGACACTTAAAATACCTCAAACACTTGATTTGAAGGAAGAGGAATGGTTAATTGAAGTTAGGTACCTCTTTCCATCTGAAAAAACCATTGAATCTAGGGTTTTAGAAGAGAGCGCTCCCCTATATCACTCTTAGGAGCGCCAGCGATCCCCTATAAAGTGCTAGGGAGCGTTATAACACCAAAATAACCCTTCTGGAGGAGCGCTATTGATTTTAAGAGTGTTGGCGCCCCCCTAAAGTCTACTAGGGAGCGCTATATCGCTCTGATGGCCCTTTTGAGGGAGCGTTGCCTATTCTGGGTAGCAGTTGGTTTGTTGAGGAGAATAAGGAGAAGATCTTTTCAATCTTGGAAGGCAGTTGAATTCGAACCCCTGGTCCAACCATGATGTATTCTTCGTGGCTACGATCAGTTCAGGTCATCAGAGTATAGATCCACACTGTATCCTTGGTGGCTATACCTTTTATCAATACAATTATGGATCCGCAGTGTATTTTATGGCGGCCATATCTTGCAAGTCTTGATCACCCAAGCATAGGTATGCCTGCCTTGGGTTTGAAACATGTCATAATATTTTTTGGATGTTTGTGTGCAGCTTTTGTCAGGTTCTCCGCATCTATACCCTTACTTGAAATTCTACAAAGTATTTCAGTTATCAGTTCTCATCTTCTAACTTCATACTTTGGGGGGCAATCTGTTACACATCAACATTACTCACTTCGATAAGTGTCACATGTTTCTCACAAGTGTCGCAAGTGTCAAGAAAAGCATACTGCCATGATGCATATGTCATACTTATAACGACATTAAGAAGACACTTAAAATACCTCAAACACTTGACTTGAAGGAAGAGGAATGGTTAACTGAATTTAGGTACCTCTTGCCATCTGAAAGAACCATTGAATCTAGGGTTTTAGAAGAGAGTGCTCCCCTATATCACTCTTAGGAGTGCCAGCACTCTTCTATAAAGTGTTAGGGAGCGTTATAACACCAAAATATCCCTTTTGGATGAGCGCTATTGATTTTAAGAGTGTTGGCGCCCCCCTAAAGCCTACTAGGGAGCGTTATAGCGCTCTGATGGCCCTTTTGAGGGAGCGCTGCCAATTCTGGGCAGCAATTGGTCTGTTTAGGAGAATAAGGGGAAGATCTTTTCAATCTTGGAAGGCAGTTGAATTCGAACCCCTGGTCCAGCCATGATCTTAGGGAAGATCCCTGACTCAAGGAGGATAATCCTCAACTTACCCTAAAGATACCTCAAGAGGTTAGGCCTCTCTAAACCTATATAAGCAGGCTCTATCATGATGGAAAGGGGGAAGAATTAAAAGCATGAAACCTATGATATCATAGGAAACACACCGTGAACTGGAGGAAAGTAATCAGTGAAGTTGATGTCATCCGGATCGTGGATCTTTTGAGCAAGGGTTAGACACAGGGGATTTGACGAAGTTGTTGCATTCACATCTATGTTTGTAAGTTACTTTCATCATTGTTCTCATCAACATGACACGCTTGTCCTGCCTCTTTCTAGTTTGTGTTTAATCTCACATGAACTTGTCTCTAATACATAGGTCTATTTCAAGATAATATCAATAGAGTAGGAAGTGGTTGTACTATTGTTTGTCTACAGGGCTCATCGAGGAACGAAAGATTGGAGCTCAACTCGGAGCGTGCAGGGACAAACGTCGGTAAAAGGTACTTCTTTTCTCCTTCCTCCTCATACATTAGTTTGTATAGATCTAAAAGGAAGTCAGTGTCCATGATAAGTGTCTTATGTCTTAAGAGTTAAGAGTCTAGCTCTCAAGAGGAGATCTACCTGTCCGCGGGGAGATTTTCCATCAACACTTTCAAGACTAAGGACAGAGTCTGCAAAGTGATAATTGACAACGAGAGCACTGACAACTTAGTATCCACGGAGATGGTGGAGAAATTGGAGCTGGAGACAACTGCACACCCGAAGCCATACAAAGTCTCATGGTTGCATAAAGAACACCAGGTAATGGTTACTAAACAATGCTTGGTTGAATTTAAGATAGGAGGATATAGAGATGAAATCCTACGTGATGTAATTCCCATGGATGTATGTCACATTCTATTGAGAAGACCATGGTAGTTTGACAGGAATGTCATTCATGATGGGAGGAATAATACATACACCTTGAAGAAGAATGGTAGGACACACATGTTTCTAATAGAGGAGAAGAAAGTGAAAGAGGAAGCCAGCACAAGCATACTTCTCATGAGTGGGAAGGAACTCTTGAAAGAAGTAAAGAAAGGACAGGAGATGCAGTTTGTTGTGGTGAGGAAACCTAGAGTTGTCCTTACAATTACTTCAATGGATGATTTGCTTCGAGAAATTCGGGAATTTTTGGATAATTTTCTTGACATATCAGTGGATGAAGTGCCTAAATCATTGCCACCCGTCAGAAGTATCATCCATCATATTGATATGATACTAGGAGCAAGTATGCCAAACAAATCAGCATACAGGCTGACACCTCGAGAAAATTAGAAGGTAAAGAACCAAGTCCAAGAATTGTTAAACAAAGGGTTTGTCAGGGAGAGCTTGAGTCCATGCGCAGTGCCAACTGTGTTGAGTCCAAAAAAATATGGAGGATGGAGAATGTGTACAAACTCAAGAGCCATTAACAATATCACCATCAGGTATAGATTTTCTTTGCCAAGAATGGATGATTTAATGGACTGTTTAAGTGGAGCAAATTTATTTTCTAAGATAGATTTGAAAGTGGGTATCACCAGATAAGAATGAGAGAAGGTGATGAATGGAAGATAGCCTTTAAGACAAATGAAGGTTTGTATGAGTGGCTTGTTATGCCATTTGGCTTAACAAATTCCCCAAGCACTTTTATGAGGTTGATGAATGAAATACTGAAAGATTTCATTGGAAAATTTGTGGTTGTATATCTGGACGATATATTGATATTTAGAAAGACTAAAGAGGATCATTTGAGACACCTAACACTAGTGATGAGGAGACTACAGCAGGAGAATTTGCTGATAAATCTAAAGAAGTCCTCTTTTATGAAGACAGAACTCATTTACTTGGGTTTTGTGATCTCTTCAAATGAACTGAAGATGGATCCAGAAAAGGTGAAAGAAGTGAAAGAATGTTCATCACCAAGAAGCATGTTTGAGGTAAGAATCTTCCATGGATTATCAAGTTTCTATAGGAAGTTCATCAGATATTTCAGTGGAATTTGTGCACCAATGATGGATACAGTAAAGAAGAAGAACAAATATTTTAAATGGACAGAGGAGGTCGAGAGGAGATTCAATATACTGAAGGAGAAGATAATAGAATGACCAATTCCGGTCTTTCCAAATTTTGAAAAGACATTTCAGGTGAGATGTGATGCAAGTGGAGTTGCAATTGGAGCAGTTTTGAGCCAGGATAATAGACCGGTTACCTATTTCAGTGAGAAGTTGAATGAGACTAAGAGAAAATACTCCACATAGGATAAGGAATTTTATGCCATAATTCAAGCCCTGAAGAAGTGGAGACATTACCTTGTCCCACAGGAATTTGTCTTGTATAGCGATAACCAAGCTTTACAATTCATAACCAGACAAGAAAAATTGAATCAAAAGCATGCAAAGTGGATTGATTTTATGCAAAATTTTACTTTTGTCATAAAACATATTGTTGGGAATGCTAACAAAGTTTTTGATGCATTGAGCAAGAGATGTTTAATTCTGCAGGAATTTCAGGTGAAGACCTTGGGGTTTGAACACCTTAAGGAAATGTACAGTGATGATTCAGATTTCGAGGAGGCATAAGAAGCATGCACGAATCTTGTGCTGAGAGATAGGAACCAGTGGGTAGAGTATATGATTCAAGAGGAATTGATGTTCAAGGGAAATCAGTTATGCATACCAAAATGTTCAATGAGAGACAACCTTTTGAAGGAGAAGCATAGTGGAGGATTGGCTGGACATTTCAGCCATGAAAAAACATTCGCACAGTTGAGCAGTTCATACTATTGGCCAGGTATGAAGACAGAAGTGATGAAATTTGTGAACAAGTGTAGAATCTGCCAACATGCAAAAGGTAAACTATAGAATATTGGATTGTATCAACCATTGTTGATACCAGAGAGGTCTTGGGATGCAATAAGCATGGATTTTGTGTTAGGACTGCCAAGAACACAAAGAGGATGTGATTCCATATTTGTGGTGGTGGATAGATTTTCAAATATGGCACAATTTATCCCATGCCAGAAGACCATTGATGCAACACATGTTGCAAATATGTTTTTCAAGGAAGTTGTGAGACTTCACGGCCTACCCAGAAGCATCGTCTTGGGAAAAGACACAAAATTTGTTGGTCATTTTTGGAGAACACTATGGAAGAATTTGGGGACAGATTTGTCCTTCATCTCATCTTGTCATCCTCAGACAGATGGACAGATTGAGGTGGTAAACAAAAGTTTGGGAAACTTGTTGAGGAGTCTGGTCAGTGAGCATCATAACCAATGGGATCAAATTCTACCACAAGCAGAATTCGCATACAATGACTCGCCAAACAGAAGCACTGGGAAGATCCCATTCCATATATTGTATGGAATGCAACCCAGGGGAGTATCTGAGTTGATAGACTTGGGACAGAGTGAGATCAGAAGTGCTGGAGCAGAAGATTTTGCTGCAGAAATGAAGAAGCTCCATCACCAGATCAAAGGAAAATTACAGAACTCTAGCCAAGAGTATAAGCACAAAGTTGATCAACATTGCAGAGAACTTCAATTTGAGGTGGGATATCAGGTTTTGGCACATCTCAGAAAAGAAAGGTTCCCTAGGGGAATGTATAAGAAGTTAAAAATGAAGAATATAGGTCCACGTAAGATCTTGAGGAAGTTTGATGCAAACACCTATGAGATTGAGCTTCCAGATGATGTGGGCATATCACCCATATTCAAGGTTTCAAACATGTATCCTTACAGGAAATATGACACAGAGGAATCAGAAGATCAAGATAACATTCAATGGGAGAAACAAATTCCTATAGAAAAAAAACCACAGATGGAGAAGATCATTGATCAGAGAATTAGCAACAAGACCAGGAGGAAGACCTATCTTGAATATATGTTTAAGTGGAAGGGACACCCCATAGAGGATGTCAGTTGGGAAAATGAAGTTGATATCCAGAAGCATGGAAATTCAGTGCAGGAGATCATGAACAGGAGTCCATGAATTTTTGTCCAGGGGGGGTATGATGCAAGAGAATCGTCAGCGAGCACACATGGCAGGACAACTCAACGCCTAGGAATCATTTCAGAATCTAAAACGCTGGGATTTACTACAAATCTTTTGGAGATGATTGAAAAAACGGAAGAAGATCAAACACTTTGGAGTGGATGATGACGAGTGATCTGGGAGTTTCACTCCAAGTCTTGAATGTAACTGAACTTAGGTAGCAGATAGAGTTTTTTTTTTGTTTTCCGAGTAGACAAGTAGTCGGGGAGGAACCCTAAGGACCCTCTAAGATAAATAGAGGTTTTGTAAGCCCAAATGAGGCTTCTGCGAGTTAGTAGGAATTTTCTGAGTTTTAAGTTATTGTTTTGATATTAGCTGTAGCCATTTACTTTTGAATGAATATGACAGAGGAAAATTGACTCAAATGCATAGTACTATTACTGTTTGCAATTCTTTGTTATTGAGTTTTCATAAATGAATGAATTTCATTATGAATGGATGAAACGGTGAATGTTAGTGTAAGTTTCAATTGTTTCTCTTTTGTTAAGTGAGTGCAAGGTGTGCACATCGAACGCAAGGAGTGCGTTGATGGAGTCTGTTTTGATTCTGAATCTCAGAAGAGATAGCACGAAACGTTCCCTTTACAAGGAATGAAAAGAGACTGTTGCAAGGCGTGCACAATCACCCGTAAGAACCAAGTCTTACGTAAGAATCTACTACAAAGAGTGCACAGATCCGTAGTTCAGCTAAGTGTCGAAGGGGCTCCATAAGAGTCAAAGGAGAAAAAGGTGAATACCAACTTGATTTGAGTCATTGAATCTAGAAATATCTGGACCATTGATCTAGCACCATCATGACCTCGGATATCGGGAGAATGAAGGTATGGAGACTCCCAAAGTGGCAAAACGTGAAATTTCGACTTGGTCATATCCGTTGATCAAAGGAAAGATTTAGACCGTCAATTCGAGGCCATCGCAAAATCGAGGATCAGGAGAACAGGGGTGAACCAACCTCCAAAGTCACGCAATGCAAAATCATTGTTGAAAAGTCAACAAGAAACATGTGTCTAATTTACTTTTCCCTTAATTAAATTAGACAATAAATATTAATCTATTATCTCATTCATAACTGAGTGATTTGGAATTGTAACAGAATTATAAGTGTAGTTAAGTGAGTTAATATCAGTTGTACTAGTTGTAACTAAACATGCACTAGTGAGAGTTCAGTTAATCAGTTAACTCGCATGCAACTAAAGACTTGCCATGGTTAACTACATGCATGTCATTCCAATGGACACCAGTTGAGATAACAAGTGAAAGGGACAGTTGGTTATCAGTTGTGATTTTTTCACACATGCAGTGAATATGATTATGAGCATGTGCAAATGAGGCAATTGCAATTCATTCGATTCATTGTGAGAATTCAGATTGCAGAGTTTGTGCAGAGGAGGCAAGTTGTCTGGACACGGAAATTGGCACATGTATTTTCTAATTTGTGTATGAAAGTGTGAGACGATCGTATTATACTGAGAGCTCTTGGATTAGAGTTTTGTATGAGATTGTTTCATGATTCATGATATACATAATATATGATAGTGGGGTTTTTAGCTTTACGATTTCCTGGTAAAACCTCTGTGTTGTGTGTTATTGATATTTCACTTTGTGCATTGTGGTTGTGATCATGGTTTAATTGCTTCCGCAATAATAATAGTAGAAGTGATTATGTATTTAACAAGTGGCGGAAATTGTTAGATCAGGAGAATCGCAGGAATACATTAATTTGTATCGAAATTTCTACATGGTATCAGAGCCACGAAGGCCACTGAGTCACGGAAGTGAGGTGTGAACATAATTTCATTCTCGTAGGTCCCGCCTCTAGCCGGGTGCGAACTGTAGTTCTGAAAATTCCGGTGTTTTCAAGAACAGTAATTCTCGCACCTAAGACAAAGGCAGGGTGCGAACTTCATTAGCATTCTCGCAGGAAAATACACTAGCAGGGTGCGAACTTCCCTCACCCTAACAGTGGAGCAGGGTGCGAACTTCTTGAGCATTCTTGCAGGTAAATACACTAGCAGGGTGCGCACTTGACAGGCAAGTTCGCAGGATATACACATGCAGGGTGCGAACTTCCCTCAGGTTGCTCTCAGGTGGGGTGCGAACCTCCCAGGGCAAGAGGAAAGTGAAGGGGTTGAGTTTTGGGTTGGATAACATTCAAATTTGCAAGATTTTCTTGGTGCGACACTTGATTCAAGATCAAAATGTCTTTCAATGGCTTGAGGTTGGAGTATGCACTCGAGGGAATCTCTAACTATATTGCTTGGAAGGACGGGATGGAGGCAGTGCTCGAAGACAATGGCTTGAAGGGTTACAATGATGCAGATGTTCCTAAGTCGGTTGCGACAGATACTATAAATCTTGATGCATGGAAAAAGAAAGTGGTGAAGGTGAGGAGGATTCTGTTGGAGGGAGTACGAGACCACATTGTCTCAAGTCTCCATGGGAAAACCACACCATATGCAATGTGGAAGGTTTTGACATAGCTGTTCCAAAATAGTAGTGACCATAGGAAATTGGCGCTCAAAGATAAACTCAGGAAGATTAAGATGGAGAAAGGCGACACCATTCCAAAATATCTCACAAAGTTTGTCCAATATCGGGATGAGCTTGGAAGTGTGGGAATAATAGTCGTTGTTGATGATTTGGTGAGCTTGGTGCTCCTAGGGCTTCCTAAGAGTTGGAACAATTATCAAGACTTTGTCAATGGAAGGGAAAAATTATCGGATTGGGAACGACTATGGTCGGATCTGGTGCAAGAGGAGTTCAGGCGAAACACCAGAGATGGATCTTCATCAAAGCGTGATGATGAAGAGGATTGTGCTTTGACTGCCAAGGCAAGGAAAGGGAAAGGGAAGAAATTCCAATCAAATTCCGAGTCTAAAGTCAAGAAGCTGGATTTTTCCAAAGTGAAGTGTTTTCACTGTCACGAACGTGGGCATCTCGCTACTAACTATCCGCAGAAGAAGAAGAACAAGACGGTTTCTAGAGCTGCAACTGGTGAGGCTCTTGTCTCACAATTTGAGCTTGACTTCACTTTGATCGCATGCATGGCATCAAGTGCATCGGGATCAGTGTGGTATTTGGATAGTGCGCTTCCTTCCACATGACGGGAGATAAAGAGTCTTTCATTGACTTGGAGGAGAAATATCTCAGAAAGAATGCATATAGAAATGGGCGATGATGGAAAATACAGTGCAACTGGTATTGGTACCATTACCTTTCAGAGGGAGTCGGGTAAACCATTTCAATTGAAAAATTTTATGCATGTTCCAAGTCTGAAGAAAAACTTGGTCTCAGTCGCAATGTTGGAGGACAGAGGCTATGATGTTGTTTTTAGCAGTGGTATAGCCTACCTGCGACATAAAGCAACAGGTCAAGTCAAGAAGATAGGGATTCGAGTTAAGAATCTCTACATGCTGCAGGTAGATGGTTGCGGTGCCATGATAGGCAAGGCAGAAACAGTAGTGAGCCGGGATGAGGGCGAATTATGGCACAGGAGATTAGGCCATCTTCATCATGGAGCCTTGAAGATCATGCAGCAAATATCTACTGGACTTCCAAGGGGAACACTTGCTCAGTCAGATCAGTTATTATAACCCTAAATTGCACCACACATGCTTACCTGGCATCAAGCCAACTCATGTCTCTTCCTTTCTAAAGCCATGCTGAATAAACTCTTGAAAAACCTCTTAAATTAAGTAACCCGCGCCCTAACCCATTATTGGGTGCGTTGGAACGTTGGCAGGCCCACTACTGCACGCGTTGGAACACTGGCTGGACCACTACAGCCTGCGTTTACCTAACAAAAGCACAAAAACAGGAAAGTTGCCGACGGGACGAAAATCTTTGGGTCAGTTAACTGAAACTCCCAGCCATGCATGGCCAAGAGTTCGTCCAAAACCCTAGCTCCTTCTAGCCTATAAAAGGAGGGGTAGGGGTACTATTTGGAAAAGGAAAAAGATAGCAAAGAAACTCTGCCCAATTGCCGAATCCATTTGTCCCGACCCTTTATCATTTTCTTAAGCCTAAACAGAATTCAAGCAAAGTAGTTGGAGGACAAAGAAGAGGAGGAGCCCAGGATCAGGATCGAGGAACGGTGGCCAGTCTCTATCATTATTGTAAGTTGATTCATCTTGAGATTAATAAAGAATACTTTTCCCGTCCCAATGCACGAGTGATATATGTTTTATTTGATTTGTGCTTAATCTCTAACTCGTAGATGGAAGAATAGCATGCATGCGTAGTGTTTTGTCTTGATTGCAGGATTATCTTTGGAAGGAGCAACGAGAGAAAGCGGATAAAGTGCAACGGAGGATCTACATCAAACGTCGATAGAAAAAGGTTAGTAGGTTCTTTCCATGTTTTCATGTGAAAAAAGGGTTTGAGGTTTGGGGTGGTAGATTAAAAGTAATTTCTTAAGGTTCATGATCTGCATGCAAGTTTAAGCCCTAGCTTGTTAGTCCGTAGGGTAATATTTCCCAACAACAGAATTGGCGACTCCACTGGGGAGACTTTACTCTTAGGGTTTTCGGATTCAAAAAAAGGTTCTTGGGTAGTTTTAAGGAATAAATTTTATGTTTCTTTGTCTGTTTTGTTTTCTATTAGGTCAAAGCTAGCAGGGAACCTGGTTATCAATACCAGTTTTTTCCTTGACTGTTGCTTGACATTTATTATCGGGACACACAGAGGTACACGCGACCTGCAGAAGGCCTGCCCGCGTGTAACCCGTGCCGTAACCTTCTGTAGCCCGTGTTTGAACGCTTGTTGTAGTGGTTTCAGTAGCGTGTAGGACTCAGAAATCTTGAGAGGCAGTCTCCTCTTCCCTGTTAGAAGTTTACCTTCTCAGGGGGCTTTCTAGATCCTGTCTGGGTCTTGTTCGTTCACTGTCTTGTTTGCAGTCTGCTTTATTGTGTTTGTTATCTTTTGCATTCATTTTCTTTTTCTATTAAAATAGAAGCATTCAAGCCTTTAAGAGACCCTGGTTGTCAGTACCAGAGGCCTTCTTCAGGTTTGGGCTGCATGTGGTTGTTTTGTCTTAGCATTTATACAGACCCACGGCCTGTTCACGCGTGTTGTTTCAGTGACAGTCGCGGGCTTGATTGGTTGCTTTTCATCTTGGGTGGGGCAGTCATCCCCTCCTGTGGTGAGAAGTGTTCCTCTCAGGGGTGTGAGTCGGGAGCTGCACAGTCAGCAGGTTAGGGCCTCTTATCCTTAGCCGGTGTTTTATTAGTTGATGATTTAATAGAAAAGACAAAAGAAAAAATTTGTTTTATGGTTTTTAGACAAGTATTAGAATCGATGCTTTCCTGATTGCTTTTTTGCGTCTTTGCTCTGATTCTTTGCGATCTGCGCTTTAAGCCAGATTTTTATTTTGTTTTCTTGGTTTTGTGCTTGTCGGCATTTTTCCTTTATTGCTTCATTTTTGCAATTAAAAAAAAAAAAAAAAAAACTCTTTTTCATTTTCTTCTTGGTTTGAAGATTGTGTTGTTGCATCAGTAGCTAGGAAGAAGTATTTTTCATAAGTTTGCAGTGCATTTAAAACATAAGTAGCTCACATATTGAGTGAAATTCCTTGATGTTTTTCTGCACGAAATCTTAGAAAAATTGAAAAGAAAAGAAGTCTTTCTTGTTGAAAAGTTGTTGGTTTTTGCATTTTTAAAAAAAAGTTTTGTTTCCAAGCATTTCTTGTTCATTTTGCTTTGAGTCTTTACACACCATCAGTTTCACTTTCATACCTTATGACTTAAAAATCCCATTAAAAGCAACGCTAATTAAAAAATATTAGACTTTTCATTTGTAGGGTTCACAAACTAGCTCAGGACTAGGGCCTTGGAATAGGTTGGAGAGTAAATTTCTCCAAGGCCACTCAAACCAAACATTGGAGTCTGTCAATAGGGAGTGTAGAAGTCCAGTTACGGAAATTTATCCAGGACCCCCCTCTAACACAGGGGATAAACACGAGGTCGCGTAAGGAAAGGTAGCGGAGATAACCCCTCCAAAGCTGGACCGAGCATAGTGGAGAACACATATCGAGGATTTGTTAATGGATTTCGTCGTTTGCATTTGCCACGGGGCTTCGTGGGTCTCGAATCCGTTCGAGGTCCTCAGTTTTCTTCCGGACCATTTTCTCTTGATACCCTTGACAGGTTTCGGGCTTGATACCCTGCTCATTTTGGTCTACCCGACTATCGACTGTACCCGCCTGGTGATTGTTCACGTGCTGGCAAACTAGTTGCCAATCTTTTCTAGGGACATACACGGGTGACTGCGGGGGTATACCGTGGTACCTAGGACAGACATCAGGCCATGCTTTGCAGAGTATACCCGAAGGGTGCTTCCGTATTCGAGTTTCACTTGCACCGGTAAGTTGCTCTAGTGTTGGTTGTTGTAACTGTTCTTCAAAATAGTTAGTGATTGCTTGTTTTATCTCATAGGGGATTCTTTTAGTGAGTGTTACTGTTTTCACGTGTAGAATACCTTAGCGTGTCGTGGATCTTCTCACACAGTGGAGGATTCAGAGCTCCGCCGGTCACGAAGGCTTCTGGGCCTGCCGCCGGTTATACTGGAGCCACCCCTGCCACCATTGAGGCGGAAACTAGACCAACAAGGTTCTTTCGAAGCAACCGGGGCTTTTGAGCCCGAACAACTCCCAGAGGAATCAACCGCCAATATTGGCGTGTTTGAAGCCCCAACCACTGATACTTGGTCGGACTTTATTGTGCCAATTCAATTTTACGAACGCCTGTCAGTGCCTCAGACAGTTATGGAACCAAACAATGTTACTTCCACTGGGAATTCTTCCATTCCCACCACTGTTTCTACCACAGGAGAAGCTTCTCCTAACTTTCCTTTGTCGGCTGTCCGTGTTGAAATAATGTAACTGCGAAGAGCATTCTTATTATTTTGTTATTGGATTAAATCCCCATTGTGGATTAATCATGTCATTATTATTATTTTTATTATTAGGTTAATCCCCATTGAGGATTAACCAAGTCGGGAATTGTATAAGGACCAAATCCCCTTTTGCGGATTGGTCATCGGACAATTATAATGTAAAGAATAAGAAGTCGGCCCCAGCAGTTATAATGAAAGGGCCAGATTTAATTAAAGGTGGATTTACCCACCCAGTGAGAGAGGTCGG
>ML795502.1:146219-160323 GCA_009831015.1 Picea engelmannii | reverse complement strand
TTGGAATTGTAACAGAATTATAAGTGTAGTTAAGTGAGTTAATATCAGTTGTACTAGTTGTAACTAAACATGCACTAGTGAGAGTTCAGTTAATCAGTTAACTCGCATGCAACTGAAGACTTGCCACGGTTAACTACATGCATATCATTCCAATGGACACCAGTTGAGATAACAGGTGAAAGGGACAGTTGGCTATCAGTTGTGATTTGTTCACACATGCAGTGAATATGCTTATGAGCATGTGCAAACGAAGCAATTGCAATTCATTTGATTCATTGTGAGAATTCAGATTGCAGAGTTTGTGTAGAGGAGGCAGGTTGTCTGGACATGGAAATTGGCACATGTATTTGCTAATTTGTGTATGACAGTGTGAGATGATTGTATTGTACTGAGAGCTCTTGGATTAGAGTTTTGTATGAGATTTTTTCATGATTCATCATATACATAATATATGATAGTGGGGTTTTTAGCTTTACGCTTTCCCGGTAAAACTTATGTGTTGTGTGTTATTGATATTTCACTTTGTGCATTGTTGTTGTGATCGTGGTTTAATTGCTTCCGCAATAATAATAGTAGAAGCGATTATGTATTTAACAAGTGGCGAAAATTGTTAGATCAGGAGAATCGCAGGAATACATTAATTTGTATCGAAATTTCTACAATCATGACTTGATCGCAGCCATCCATCGAAGGAAGATCGTGGACCGTAGATCTAATCATATCGGGAGTTCCTGATATGTGAAATCCCGA
Organism: Picea engelmannii; assembly: GCA_009831015.1. NCBI lineage: Eukaryota > Viridiplantae > Streptophyta > Pinopsida > Pinales > Pinaceae > Picea > Picea engelmannii. The sequence continues at coordinate 159,573 of ML795502.1, read as the reverse complement.
CGCGCTTGAGAGTTGAGCCCCGGGTCATGACCGGAGGTCACATTGAGGGAATATAAGGGAGGATCTAGTATACACTAGGATCATGTTGGGGTTTCAGAGGTCGAGAGAATCGGGGTGATTCACATGCAAGGATCCAACACATGAAATCATGAAACGCCTTTTGTGTTAGGCTCATGGTCACAGCCCGTGGTCACGTGAAGGAAACCCACACCTAATGCTTGTTCGCGCGAGCTGAGTTGCACAGAGGACCTATGGATATTTCATGAGGATTCCAGCAAGGAATCAAAGAGTTGTTCCAACTCGAAGATTGAGAAGATCCAGTGACCGAGAGGTCAGCAGACCCTGCTGAGGTGGGGGCACTGCATCACTAACCAACTTCGGGGAGAGATATAATTTACTGCATTGATTTTGGTAGCTACATCGCCCACATAATTTGAAGAAAATAAAGGAGCATGATTCATATATTTTTTCAACGTCATTCCTGCCAAGGTTGTATGTCTTTCCTCAACTTGCTCAGGTCCAAATGTTAGGGCTTCCAACTAGGGATCATAGAGATCCAAAAAACGTATTGTTGGTTGTGGAGCTTGATTATCTTCTTGATTCAAAGGTTTGTTTCAGACATGCTTGAATCCAATTTCCCGACGAGGGGGTGTAGGGGGGATTCCCCCCCCACTATTGTTCTAAAGGGGGTCCAAGGGGGAGATGGAGTGCCCCCCAAGCGAAATTTTGGGAAAAAAATCCTTCTAAAATATTGTAATTTTGTAGTCAATCAGGACCGTTCATTATAAGGTCACAGATATGATGGTAGAAGTTATGTTAGGGTTCTTTTCCCTAGAAGGAAACCCTCTTTTCATGAGGGAATTGTATTGCAGTTATGTATGTGTGTGAATATTTTATTTTGAGAGAGGAGACTGTGAGAGAAAGAAGAGGAAGTTACAACGATTGAGTTGTAGGTTGTGTCCCTTCATTTGTTGGATAACAATAAAATTGAAGGACCTGACAATTTCTCTAGTGGACGTAGCCCACACTGGGTGAACCACGTTTATTTGTGTCTCTTTTTTATTGTGTATCTTTTGTGTTTTATTTCTGCATTTATTTTGTTTTGTTGCTCTGCGATCCTGTTTTTCTAACACACATTGTTTCCCCTCCAAAGATAATTTCTCTAGTAGCAGAACGCATAATGCATTTACCTAACCTAGTAGGTCCTTGGGAAGACCCTACAATATCTCCAAGACATCGGTCTTTAACTATAAAACTAAATGCTTGACCTTGAGAGGCTTATGGGCCAGTGGACCCATAAAATTCATTGGGGTAAGTTGTATTGTTGAACCAAATGAAACAACAAGAAATAAAACCAAAGACAGATGGAGTCGCTAAACTATAGGAAAAATAAGCTTCTCTGCACCATACAAATGCACGATGAGCCCATGCAAAAGGTTTGGTTAAGATATGTCATATACTACCAAAGATACAAATGGAACCTAACCATACATGTCCTTCAATTACATATTCTAGATTGTCCACTCTAACGACCCATCTTTCTCCTCTGAAAGGATATTTAAGTAAATAACAAAATATAGCACTTGGATTAAGAGTCAGGTTTGTAATTTTCCTAATATCTCCACCGACAAGAGCCCAAGTATCATATACACCTCCAAAATACAAAGCCTTGAGTACTGGAAGAAAAGCACCAACACCTAGAAAGATTAGGTGAATACCCAAAATTGTGGTCATTATGTTTCTATGTTTCCACACATAGCCAAAGAATGGAAAAGATTCTTATAAAGTTTTGGGTACTATGAATGCATGATAAATACCACCAAAACCACTTGTGTCCTATACGCTCCTTTGCATTTATTTTACTCATGTTTTTTTACAAGATAAATATAATGTTGGATTTTGAACTATGCCCCAATCTCCTCTTCTTTTAAGAAGAATTATTTTATCCTTTCAGCTAACACTCACTTATTACACTCATTGGCTTTCCACTAATCATATTCACATTTATATATTTTTTTATTAACTATATAACTACCCTCCTACCTCACTTAAGTGATGAATATCCCACAAACTCCTTATAATATGTACATCCCCTAATTCACTTCCACATTATATTCAACCATATAGAATATGTGAGTATTTCATAAAACTCTTGTTAACAGAAAAGCTTGGTTGAAACAAAAACTAAAACTCTTGTTAACAGAAAAGCAAAGCTTGGTTGAAACAAAAACTAAAACTCTTGTAATTTGCATCAACAAGTATGTTTAATGTTTGTTATATTTATTTTCAATTTTTTTTTTATTTTTTTAATGAAAAATAATATGTATGTCCAATGTTTATCATATTTTTTTCCATGTTTTTTTTGTTAAACTTTTTTATGAAAAAATAATATATTTATATATGTTTAAAGAAGAACGATGTACAATAATTTATTTATATGTTAAAAAACAAATTATATTTAAAAGAGAGTATTTTATACATGTAGTTTGTATGTATTTATTTTATCTTAAATACTTTTGAAGAACCACTAGAGGTTTTTCTTTATTCATATTTAATCCCTGCGTGAGGTATCCCTTTACACCAATCAACGTCCTGTAATTTTGTCTTTAGGAATCAATTACAGTCTTGCCATTTCACTGATTTGTTTTTGAGCCATTTTTCTTCTTCGGTGGGCAGAACCATGACCTGAGTTATTGTCTTTTATGAAACCTCCATGACTGGATCACTTTAATTGGGCAGCTCGTCCATTAAAACCTCTTGCAAACTGAAGCAAAACTTGATCGCCAAAACCTTGAAACTTAGCAAAGAAAGAATGTCATCAGTTGTTGTAAACATTGTTTTACATGCATTGTATTTTGGCAAGGCTTCTAAACATGCATTGCCGTTGGCTCATGATGGTCAATCACCATCGTTTCCATAGACATCGAAACCCTGCTCCTATACTCTTGAACTTTGAAAGGCATGGCCAGATGGGATGAACTAAAGAAATTGCAAGTGTTATTACTGGTTATCTTCGCAAATGAGATGAACTACCAAAATCAACACTCCCAATACCATAAACTGCAAAAAAGAGGCGGATGGTTAATTACATAAATCATTTACAAGTTAAAGTCGTATTGCAATCATGACATCATTGAGGGCACATAGAAATTGAACAAAAGCATATGAAATCGTTAATGGAATTAACTATTGTTGTAGCAAAAGAAAAATATTCTAGCAATAATACAAGACAGGCTTTGCATCCTCGGTTGGTGGGCCCTTGCCAACAGGTAGCAAGCCTTTGAAACTTATAGTATTAATATCAAATGGATACCATGAACCAGAGCTGAGATTTATTGATGAACAGAGTAGCAAGGTAACAACATACACATCAGATCCATATACATCATTGTTTTAGAATGGTGAATCAACAAATTGCAAGTTGTTTCTCCTTATATTACAGTGATTGCATAATCGCTCACACACATTACAGAACAAATACATGTATATATAAAAACATAATCCAGAGGATGAAAGTGACCTCCCCTACTCTCGTGAATCAGAGCAGTAAGAATAGTTAAGCCAACGAACATAACAAACTAGATTTGATCTTCTCCAACCATCCAGAAATTTTTTAGAAAATGTGGGAAACAAACACATCATGTTTCAATGTCATATTCTATCGTGGATCCTTCCTATGAAGCATAGAATAAGAAGATTTGAACTGTAATTTATTTGGATATCTTAAAAATGTGTTGCACGGACAAACCCAGATTAGGAAAACCTCTATATTTGTTAGGGACCTAACCCCTCGCGTAGGTAGAATAATATATTCTAATCTAATAAAGGTCAATATTAATAAGGTCTAGCAATAAGGAAGAATAATTCCAATGTAAGAAGACCTAATAGAAGCTTCTACTTCTAGAAGAATCTTCCTCTAGATGGTTCTTTTGATAGACATATTTAGTATAAATAGGAGTCGAGGGTATGAGAACTTTTGTCTTGGATATTATTGTAATAGATGTTACGAGGGAAAAAGTCTCTATGGCCAGGGTAAACCACAACAAACAGGTATGACTGCAGAAATCTACTCAATTCCAACATATGCTATATAAACCACTATGCAAGCGAGATAAGAAAAAAGCCTACCTTGTTCCAACGTTTGATGATGTTCCACTGTTGAGTACTTTGACCCAAAGCTTTGTACCTGTAACAAGTTCTCAACAAACAAGCAGAGCAAGTATATAGTGATAATATAAAGGGGTTAGCACATTAGATAGCATAATCCATTAGTAACATTACAATTACGCCCATGGATAATAATCATATATTTGCACGATACCAATTGGACGAGAAAGGAGTATTTCTATTAATAAATGATCAGCAGAAGCGAAAACATTACAGACTTCTGTGTCGGCACGGTTTGGAATGAAGAAACCAAGTTCCTTCCAACTGGGCCTCCTTGACTTCAATCCTCCACCAAAGACAAGATCATAGAAAAGAGACAATGGGGTTCTCTCAACAATAGGGAAAGAACCTTGGGGCTGAACATTGTGTTCAGACGTGAGGGACAAAGGGATCCAGACTTAATATGAAGTAATTTCTCCAGAGTAACTTTGCTCTCAAATTTGAATGCTTTCTCATCTTTTTCATAGCTCAGAATTGTGTTCTTATAGCCTTCAAAATTCAAATGAAGGGCTAAGTCGGAACGTTTCCAGTATATGGAAGGCCAAGGATCAAAGATCTCTTGTCGTGACATGGAAACCCGACTTCATTTTTGTATTTTCTGGCACAAATCCCTATGTACGCAGGTTGTAGTGGAGTAACTTGCGTATACGCATGTTGTATAGTAGATAGGGTGCGTATATGTGAAAAAATATGTATTTTTAGCTCTGGATTCATCAAAAAGGGATGACAATTCTACATAGGGAAATGGAAAAAGGCCCTTTGTGCAAGATAGCAATGGTGAGAAAAAAATTTCTATAACAAATGCCCCCTAATGTGTGAGATCAAAGGAGTATCTACGATGGCTGAAATGAATTATAAATAACCCAGAAGTGGAGTGGTGTAAACCCAACTGGAAAGACTAGTTGCTCATTACATTCTATTTTGACTTTACATACATGGTTGCCAATAGAATACAATGCAGATCCATGTGGAAAATATACCAAATAAGTGTCTTTGGCCGTGAATAGGAAAATACAAATGCGGTTATATGCCAAAAGTTGTAATAATCATGAACAAGGCCCAGTAGAACCAGTCTCAAAACTAATCTGAAGATATTTGTATAAGATGGAGTATAATCTGATGACTCGTGATTACTGTAGTCAAATAGGTGTTGGTCCAATGAAAAGGAAGCAACCGCTCAGGAAATCTGCGGCCACATAGTGATCTCTTCAAGTCTTCTACACATCTGCCAAAGGTGCAAGTCTACATCATGTGAATAAAGGAGTTGAGGTTGAACACAACGAGACATCGTTTGATTACCGGTCATTGAGGTATACCGTTAACAAACGCGAGACAGCCTACCAATAATGAAAGTAGGTATCAAGGCACTGAGCACATTCCTACAAGTGTGAATAAAAGAGTCAATGTTGAACACTTGAGGAATCCATTGATCAGGAGACATTGATGTATTCCCAGCTGTCAATGGCAAGAGAGCCTGCCACTAATGACTACAAGTCTCAAGGTACTCATAAAACTCTAGGTCCCATATCCAAAATAAATGAGTTGAAGTCTATGGAAAGAGACCCGCTGAAAGGAGAGAATTAAGGCATCTCTCGTCAGTCAGCATGAGGAACAAAGCAGGAACTTCATAATTTGGTGGAGATTGGACGAAGAACATGTTCACGAAACAACGACCATGTGCATCTTTCGCGTATGCCAAATGCAAGAAGTACACGAAAAAGACCCTCTGAATAGCAACCAATGATGAAAATTGTTGACAAAGGCGAGGAAACCACCAATAAGGATAATGGCATCCAAGACATTGCACAAATCCCAAAGTGTGAATAGATGTCTTGTCGTCGAACACAAGGGAAACCACCCAGTCAACGACCAATGATGAAATGTCGACTGTTGGGTTCAAGGTGACCTACCAATGATGAAAGTAGGGCCAGGGTGCATGATAAGACCATAGTATCATGTGATTTTGAGACAAATTGAGGGTATGGCCAACATGCAAAGTCAAGAGTTCTGAGGAATACTTGACACAGGTTGATAGACTTCCTTTGAACAAGAGCATGAGACATGTGGTAGACTCTGGCAGCATATACTCAATGATGTAATTATTTGATGCAGGAGGCATCAATAATGTTCTCTATAGGGACTGGAAGAGTAACTAGTCAGTAGAGAAAAACTATGTAACGAGATCAGCTTCCTAAGGCCATGCTAAACCCAAAATTATTATGACATAAGGACTCAATAATATAGTACTCCCTTCCCGCCTGTCTTTTATTTTTTTTTCATAACAAATGAATTCTATGATACAGAGGAGGAAACGAGTGTCGCAAGTAAGCAAAACTAGTTCCAGTAGTGGAACGTACCTATGCTCAATGCAAGGAAATGCATGTGGTAGATGGACACTTGGGGTGATGTTCCCCCCAGGGTATAGGGTGTCATATTGCGAAGGATATAAATGAGGCTCTGCTTGGTTGAGGATGCAAAAATTGCTTAGGCAACGGTTTATAACGCAAAGCGAGAACCGGCTAAAGGCTCAATACTACAAGCGAGGGAATGAGATGCAATCACAACTTAATGCCAGAAATGTCTTTTTTTATGTCTTTTAGTCTACTTGGTGTGAAAAGGGGATAAACTTGTGCCAAATAGACGTCTTTTCAAATCCAATTTGTGAGTGTGAAAAAGACAATTTCACTCGGCAATCTTTTCTATTTTTGGTAACGAATCAGAAAAGAGCTTAACTAAGACTCATGACCTTTCAAATCCAATTTAACGAGTGTGAAAGGGACAAATCACTCGACAATGTTTTTTGTTTTTTAGATGAGTCAGAAAATAGCGTAACTAAGACTCATTTTGTTGTTCTAATCAACATGTAAAGGGGGAGGCCAAGGCTCCCATACCGGTCTTCTGCGGAAGGTTAGTATCTTACGGATAGCTGACAAAAGCTTGGGAAAACCCAAAGCTCTCCAAGTTGAGGAGGAGAAAGTGCTAACGGAGTATATAGTCTTCATGATGGTTCGAATAATGTCTCTTAATGGAAAAGACATAGGTGGGGGTATGGGATGCCCCATCGGGTCGTCCCAATCGAAGGGAACCTTGCCAGGACTTAGAGGGAGAGTATTTGGGGGAAGGATAAATATCTCTCATTCAGAAGGAGTAGGATTAGGAATGTTGATGACATGACTGAAGGTTGCATCGCCCTTTACAAGGAGAGTGGGATTGACCAGATATTGCAATGGTATGACCCCCTCTTCAATTCTAGGTTGAAGAGGATGCATGACAACAGGGATAGGGGACACATCACCCTCGACAACGGGGGTGAGTTTAGGAGAAGAAAGAACTATGTTGATCGAAGGAGGGATAGGGTGTGGGAAAACCACAGATGTCTCAGAATATGATGGGCCCTTGGGAGAGCTCCATGCTTCTGGTATCTCGGAAGTAGCCGAACACAAACACGTAAGATGACTTCCTTCATAAGTTATGCAAAGGAATTTAGGCTTACGTCTTAGACATCTAGGTCTCTCTATACCTCCATCGTTGTTTACAATGGTTGGTGACATGCTCTTGTCATGACTGGCAGAGGTAAGAGAGTCTTCTCCTATATGATGAATAGAGGTTGGAGATGTGACATGGCTGTGACTCGGGGTGAAAAGGGTGGTGCCCCAAACATAACTGGCAAAGGTTGGGTGCGAGTTATTGAAATAATTTGTAGAAAATGTTGACCCATCTCCGATGTGACTGGCAGAGGTCGGTGATGGAGTACCAGTATGACTGACGGTGACTGGGCTAGAGGTAGATTGTGGCATTTGATGCCAAGGTCCAGGGAAAGATTGGTTTTGAAACATTGTAGTCTAGGAAAGATCCTGGTGTACCCCCTATCCCTACCCAGAAAGGTGGTGGTTTACACCAAAATGGTTCGAAGAGGTTTGGACAGACATCATCACAGAGGTCTACAAAGATATCAAGGTAGGATAAGAATTATTCGAGTGATGATATATGTTTCCCCCTTGTGAAGGGGTCCCGTAAAGAGGGTAGCCCGAACCGTAAAATTGATTTTCCCTATACGAAATACCTGGAGGTACTTGAGGGCCTGTCATGGAAAAAGTGTTCGACAAAACCGACATGACAAACAAAAGATACACGGATGGGGCGTAATAAGTGGGATAAGCACCCATCTAAGCATTGGCTAGCATTGGATCCATAAGGAGGAAGGTTCCAACCTCCCATGGGGACATGACTCATATAAAATGAAGAAATAGGCATTGGAGCCATGGTGCCCCCTATTCCAGTGCTAGGATTCATATACATGGGCCAGTGAGAGGATTGCACGGGTGAAGGCATATCAACAGAAAAATGACTAGTGACCCAAGGTGCGGACTGAGTGTTATAGTTCTGCAAACCATTCTAAAAAGTTGAAGAATTCGTCCCCATGAAATGAGTAGGTATCATGGGATGGGTAGCAGTAAATGAGGGAGAAAAAGAAACTCCACTATCCATGATGATGACACCCAAAAAAGACTTCTAAGACTGACTAGTAGTCAAAGAGCATACCAAAAAGTCAAACGGCCAATATGCATGCAAATGGGCTAAAGTGGTTGAGTGGCCTCCCTCTCTAAAGAAGGTATGTCTCGTCCAAGAGTGTTGGCACAGGGGCATACCCAGGTTTCAATTCTACAACAACACACCAACAATCCCTAACTATTGGCCCTTTCGGAAACACCTGCGAAGCAGATGCAGTCTCACCGGAAGTAGCTATAGGGGGCTGCAAGACACAGGTGTCTACAACCAGAGGAAATATAGAGTGGATTCAGAGCAACAACACACAGTCACCTATTTATTCTTTATCTTCCTTAAACCTATTGCGCAATTTATATTTCAGATCTAACACAATATCACATTAGCATCATATCAAATGACAGAGAACACAGCATCAATCACACATAACACAAGATATACGTGGTTCACCCTCTCCCTAGGGCTATGTCCACAGAACTATGCTTTATGATATATTAATATGGAAGCATACAGTTCTTATCTGCACTCTTAGCTAGCATATCTTCTCTTCTTCTCTCTCCTTCTCTCCCCTCCCTGTGCACCCAACTGCAGGGTTGATCTTCGCACCCAACTGAAGATCTTATAATACCATAAGTTTCTCGCACTCAGCACTTCTCTCTCACACAGTAATATTCAATCAATCATACTATAACAATGAACTCTCAACCAACTTATCACCAACCCATCCCAAGTCCTCTAGACCTTTATTTATACATTACAATAGTTGTCGAACACCCCTGGGTTAAAACCTAAGTGTCAAAACCCTAGATACCAAAACCCTAGGTGTCTAAAACCCTAGGTCAACTTGACCCACGTTTTCAGGGCTTCGCTAGCCTGTCTTCCCTTCCTTCATTCGTGGTGCTTCAAAGAATCTGTTGACATCTTCTTTCGCTTGCTGAGTTGTCCACGATCCCTCTTCCTTTATGATCTATCATCCTCGATCTCCTCGTCCAACGGCTTGCTTTATCTTACTTCGCTCCGTCTTTTCTACTCTTTTTCTCACTTTGACCCAGTATCATTCACTATGTCTTCCGCGCAGTTCTCATTTTGCCTTTTCTCCCTTAATCTTCGCTTGCTTCCATAACTAAGGGCCAACAAAGAGCGACCTGAGACTCCCCACTAAAGTTTGGAGGTAACATAATCAGTTATAGGGGCCCTCGTGGGATTAACAACCATTCAGTCAGATCCCCCCGGAGAGGTAATCTTCCATAAAGGTTGTGTATTGTCCGACCCCTATCTAACCCAGGGTACAAGCAGAATAACCCTTGCAAGTAACATATGAGATACCTAATTCTAGCAACTAATAAACCATTGTATAACCAATTCATAGGCGAGCAGTCGTAAGTCTGGATTACCGTATGGGCAGGGTAGTAAAGCCTGAAACCTTGAAATCATCGCCTCTCACATAGGTATGGGTACTAGCAAGATCCCCAAATACGAATAAATCCACATAAATATATCTAACGTTAGGCGAGTATCCAGGAGTTATCCCTTCAACTAACTTTACACGACCTCGTGATTAACTCCAGTGTGAGCGAAGCCTCCTGATCTTACCAATTATATAATGGACTTCTGAACTCCCAGTCTCAGACACATATGTTGATTTAATTGCCTTGGATAAGTTTACTCGCAAAATCCTATTCCAAGGCACTAAATCCTAGACTAGTTTGTGCACCCTAAAAATAAAATCGTGACTAATCAATTTTAGTTTAAAGCGTAAATTTTATTGGTTGTGATTACTCAAAAGGGTACGGAAGTGAAACTCATGATATTATGACTCTGCAAGAAAATAAATATAAATATAATGCAAATTCTAATTTTAACTTTTCAATGAATGATATGCATATAAAAACAGTGCAATTTTCAACTTCAACTCTGCAATTCAGAAGTAAAATGCAATCTTTCACTAAATGCACTAAGCTAATGATAAAGATTCAGAAGACAAAAATGTCAAGCAATGTAAAATGCTTATTTTTTTGTATTTTCAATATATTAAAAAGAAAATTTATGGACTGAAAAGCAACATAATATAAAAATTCTATTGTGTATAAATGAAATGACTCAAGCAGAATACCAAGCAGCCAAGCAACAGCCCAGAGTTCAAGGAAAAATAAAAAATGAAAAACGATGAGAAAGATTACGCCCAAAAATTCAACTCCAAAAAGGTTTCCTGTTAACCCAGAGAAGCTCAACAGGCACTACAGAGACCTAAGAAGGCTCAGCAATCATCAAATCCCACCCAGCAACCACAAAACCAAGAAAACAAGCAAGGAAAAGTGGTATACGCGATTGTTCAAGCAAACAGTGCATATATAAGCAGCTTGCAGTGAGACAGAGCGCATGTATACACAATTGTTAAGGAAAAAGGCACGTACATGCTTGAAAACAAGACAAGGCAAGTGCAAAATGCTAAAAACTCAGACCCAGAGTGAACAGAATCTATCAAAAAGTGATATGACAAGAAACACAAAGGAAAAAAATCAATGCAAGGAGAAAAAGTACTTCAACCCTTAGAAAGAAGATCTCTCCCTAGTGGATTCGTCAATTTTGTTACGAGGGAAAAACTCTCTATGGCCAGGGTAAATCACAACAGACAGGTATGACTGCAGAAATCTACTCAATTCCAACATATGCTATATAAACCAATGTGCAAGTGAGATAAGAAAGAAGCCTACCTCCTTCCAACGTTTGATGATGTTCCACTGTTGAGTACTTTGACCCAAAGCTTTGTACCTACAACAAGTTCTCAACAAACAAGTGGAGCAAGTATATAGTGATAATATAAAGGGGTTAGCGCATTAGATAGCATAATCCATTAATAAACATTACAAATACGCCCATGGATAATAATTATATATTTGCACGATATCAATTGGACGGGAAAGGAGTATTTCTATTAATAAATGATGAGCAAAAGCGAAAACATTACAGACTTCCATGTCGGCACGGTTCGGAACCAAGAAACCAAGTTCCTTCCAACTGGGCCTCCACCACTTCAATCCTCCACCAAAGACAAGCTCATAGAAAAGAGACAATGAGGTTCTATCAACAATAGGGAAAGATCTTGGGGGCTAAACACTATGTTCAAACTTGAGGGACAAAGGGATGCAGACTCAATATGAAGTAATTTCTCCAGAGTAACTTTTCTCTCAAAGTTTAATGTTTTCTCCTTTTTTCCATAGCTCGGAATTGTGTTCGTATAGCCTTCAAAATGCAACTGAAGGGACGAGTCGGAACATTTCCAATATATGGAAGGCCAAGGATCAGAGATATCTTGTCGTGACATGGAAACCTGACTTCATTTTTGTATTTTCTGGCACAAATCTCGATGTACGCAGGTTGTAGTGGAGCAGCCTGCGTATATGCATGTTGTATAGTATATAGGGCGCATATATGTGGAAAAATATGTATTTTTAGCTCTGGATTCATCAAAACGGGATGACAAGTATGCATAGGTAAATGGAAAAAGGCCCTTTGTGCAAGATAGCAATGGTGAGGCAAATCTTGCTATAATAATAGAACTCTACTCTGCTAGAGGTTTCCCCCTCGAAGAAGCAAGTGAACATTGCGCTCAGTAATCAAAGTGCTCTTTCTAGTGATATTATGGTATCATTTTGGTATTATTGTGGTGTTGTTCTGGTTATATTGTTGTTCATATGCCATGTCTAGCTATTTATTTTTGTTCTGCATACTTTTTAATATCTGGAATATTACAAGTGCTATCAAAGCACCTTCCTCAGTGTTCGTGCTCGAATCGTCGCCGGGTGAGAAAAAATGGGAGCACTAGCATGCCTTGTTGGGCTTGGCAAGGCAGAACAGGATGTTGTGGAGCAAAAAGGGTTAACAGAAAGATAAACAAACTACAATTTAACTACAAACTGAAAGCAAATAGCATTACAGAAATAAACAAACAAAACAACAAACATCAGACAACTGTGTCATCAATGGCTTCAAGGCAGGTGCTTTATTGAAACCAGAGCATATGCGCGCGCCTCAATCTGCTGTAAAGTGCCCTTCAATTTTTGGTTACTTTGTATAGTTTTTTACCCTTGTGGAATGATGTGAACTTAATTTAGTGCCATGAATGACTTCATTGCTGTTTTTGATGATGTGGATTTCTTGTCGCCATGTGCAGACGAAATTTCAGTGATAACAGATGCCCCCTGATGGATGAGGTTAGGAGCAAACGTATAGCCGAAATCCATCAATGTTTCTTGTACTGTGTGGTTGTAAAGGAAAGAAAGAGTGGGACCCTTTTGGAGTGATCCGTTGGAAAGAAAAGGAACCAGTATCTCGATCTTCTGAGAGACGTGCGGAGAACAAAATATACAATTGTGTACAAACGAGGCGGGCATGCCCCATGCTCGTGTGATGTAACTCTGAAAAAAGGATGACGAAAATATTGGTGTAGACAACTGCAGCGCCCTCAGGGGCGGTAATGATAAAGGCAGAAGACAATTCTACAAAGGAACATACTCTGAAGGATAGGCAATGATTGATGTCATAAGCAGCAATGATGATGTGGGCATTGATGGCCCTACCACGTTCAGAGGTCTTCGGCAAAGGACCAAAATGACTGCAACAGTCGCAAAGTAAGACCCACCATAACATGAGAAAGTGTTGGCGTCGAATGTTATGGGGG
>ML795502.1:98921-133151 GCA_009831015.1 Picea engelmannii | reverse complement strand
GCATGCATACATCATTTGAAAAGGAAACTGACTTTCCCCACATCAAAACCTTACAATGAAAAATTTTGTTCAAATGCGCGGCTGTTAGCATGGACAGATGCGCGTGTGCGCGTGGACTGTATCAAAAAACCAGAGCGCATGCGCGCGTCTGTGGGGTGCAATACCCGAGCGTTTGAGAAAAAACACCGGTCCTCTCGATTCTGCTGTGAATCGGCTGGTTAACAGGTTGGCGAAAGCCGGTTTGAGTCCCTGCAAGTTAAAAACGACAAAAGGAAAGCGAATTAAACCCAATTGAGGGAGGATTCAATACCAAAAATCCCCAGTGGAGTCGCCAATCTGTTCGTGCTCGAATCGTCGTCGGGTGAGAAAAAATGGGAGCACTAGCATGCCTTGTTGGGCTTGGCAAGGCAGAACAGGATGTTGTGGAGCAAAAAGGGTTAACAAAAAGATAAACAAACTACAATTTAACTACAAACTGAAAGCAAATAGCATTATAGAAATAAACAAACAAAACAACAAACATCAGACAACTGTGTCATCAATGGCTTCAAGGCAGGTGCTTTATTGAAACAAGAGCACATGCAAAAGTGAGGGACCAGGGGTTCCTCCTCCCTCCAGCGGAAGGTCCTTCGGGGCCCTCAACACTATGCTTCCCTTACAAAATGAACAGGACTGAAATGAGTGATGAAAGAACTCTGGGTTACACTGCAGATGAGTGGTTTGTCAAAGACTGAACTCTGAATCATCTGGACAGCGTAACAATGCTTTGAATTCCCTGCTGAAACAATGAGTCCTCACAGCTATTTATAGCATTTTTCAGGCGGTCACGTAACCAACTTCCGGTGTGAACACGGACCTGTTTAGGGTTCACTTAGGTCATTTAATTCGCCGAATTTGCAGAGCCGACCCTGATCTGAGGGTCAAATCACTTTGGGGGTCAGTCCATAAGCGGTCGGGAGGCCGACTTATGCAATTAATGCGTTGTATTAGCAGATGCGTGGGTTTCTGTGTTGACAGGCATGCGTTGGGGCGCGCATGCGCTAGTAACACGTTTTGTCCCGCGCATATGCGCGCGCCTCAATCTGCTGTAAAGCGCCCTTCAATTTTTGGTTACTTTGTATAGTTTTTGACCCTTCTGGAATGATGTGAACTTAATTTAGTGCCATGAATGACTTCATTGTTGTTTTTGATGATCTGGAGTTCTTGTCACCATGTGCAGACGAAATTTCAGTGATAACACTCAGCAAAAAATTGTTGGTTAAACTTTTTCAGGATAGATATGTATTACAGCATATTTAAGCTATAGAGATCTGTCGTTACAAGCATAACTCGCGATCGGGGATTCATACACGCAAGAAATACAAGTCTTACTTAAGCACACATCTGTTGGCCACCCTTGTAACCCATGTTGGTACCCCTTCGAGAGGTAGCGCATCAGACAGCACCTGTATATGGATCGGCCTAAATTTCTCGAGTCCCTCCATAGATAAATCGATCAGTCACTTGACTGCTATAGTGCCACCAAGAACAACACTTGGGAAGATACTCTCGAGTACCTGGGTAGTCGAGTAGTACGGCTAAGGGCATGGTCTAGCCTCCTTAGTTGGTGCCCTGAGATATTGGGTTGAGTATTACTGTTGGACCCCACATGTATATCAGAGAGCTATAGCACAGGGAAAATCGTTGTCTGTAGAACCCTTGAATACCTAACCTTTGGGGACGGAAACAAAAAACATAACAAACAAGATCTATTGTCATGCAACTATATCTCTTGCATTCGAGTTTCCAAATTACGACACATTTCTTCCTGGTAAAGCATTTGGGCATTTCATCACTGCAGTATTCTTCATATCAGAGTATAACTCTGCAGGTGTAAAAAAAAAAAAAAAAAAAATTATGGATCTTGTTGGCACCATTATTTGAGACCTATTTCATTGGATTTATCTCTTCTCCCTTATCATATTCATACCTATCATTTTTCAACAAATTTTTTGACCCCTGTTAGAAAAACAAGACCGCGAAGCAATAAAACAAAACAAATGCGGAAACAAAACACAGAAGATACACAATACAAGAGAGACACAGATTTATGTGGTTCACCCAGTGTGGGCTACGTCCACCAGAGAAATTGCCAGGTCATTTCTTTATTATTATCCAGCAAATGAAGGGATACAACGTACAGCAAAACCCATTGTAACTTCCTCTTCTTTTTCTCACAGTCTCCTCTCTCATAATACAATACTCACCAACATGTATAGCCGCAATAAATTTCCCTCATAAAAGAGGGTTGCCTTCTAGGGCAAAAACCCTAACATAATCTCTATCATTAGATCTACAACCTTATAATGAACGGTCCATATTTACAATGAAATTACAATATACTTTTACAAGGCAATTTTTGCATCGGGGGCTTTGCCCCTGAACCCCCACTGGGGGCCCACTTGCCCCCAGACCCCGCAGAGGGGGTACCCCCCTCTGAACTCCCCCACGTGGAAGAGTGTACATACTTCTAGGGTGTAAATACTTCATGGGGTATAAACACGGCTGAAAGTAAAAGACCTCTAAATCAGAAAGATAATCAGGCTCCACAACCAACAACCCCACCTGCCCCTTTTTGGTTCCCTCGTCATCATGGCCCATACCCATAGCCAAGACTTGGAAGCTCAATTCAATACCTTGCACCCTAATTTCAATGAGACCTGAAAAGAAGTGAGACGGCTTAGTGCCAATATTGCCACCATCAATAAAAACATGCATTCCTCCATTGCAGCCTCAATCGAGGAACTCAAACAAGATCTCAAACAAGACATTACTACTCAGCTTGAATCTGTCACTACGATGATCTACACCAAGTTGCATATCCTTGTAGATCCTCCCTTATATGACCCACCTTTGCATATCGAAGGTGAAACTTCCTCTCATTCCCATAATTTTCAGCCCCATCACTTTCAGCGTGACCTGCGCCTTCTGCGTGTGGATGTGACCAAATTTGATGGCTCGGATCCCACTGGTTGGGTAACTCAAATGGAACATTATTTCTCTTTGTATGAAATTATGGATGAGTTGGCCAAACTCCAGTATGGTGTTCTCCATCTAGATCAAGAACGTTGGCAATGGTGGTAATGGAGAAAAAATGTCCACCAAGGGTATGTTGCTTGGACACACTTTGTGGCAGATCTTTATGAACGCTTTGACACTGACACCAACCATTTAGGCCATTTGAAAAATTTGAAACAATCTGGCATAGTGAAAGACTTTATAGCTACTTTTGCGTGATTGGCTTTTTGTACAGAGGGCATGTCTAATGTTTTTTTCCAAGAATGTTTTATCAGTGGCCTCAAGGATGAGATTTGTGCCCATGTCCTCATGGCTCAGCCTCAGAGTTGGGTTGAGGCTGCTATAAGAGCTAAGGAAGCACAACATGTTGTCTCTTCTCAAAATCAGAAACCCTCCTTTATTCCTCACACTAAACCAGTAAACCACTCCTCCTTCTACTCCACTAAAGATCCAAAAATTGACCAGGGCCGAAATGGTTGAACACCAACTCAAAGGCCTTTGTTATAATTGTGATGACAAATATTTTCCAAGACACAAGTGTAAGGAACAAAATCTTTTAATGGCCATCTCGGAGGATGTTTCGGAAGAGGGTGTTGAGGCTCCCCTTATGTCTGTGTCACCTGAACCCACTGACATAACCCCTCCCTCATACCCTCCAGAAGTAGAACCGGTCATTTCCCTAAATGCTCTCATTGGCTTCTTTGCTCCCCAAACCCTCAATCTAATTGGTTACATCAAGCATAGGAAGGTCATCATTCTTGTTGACAGTGGAAGCACCCATAATTTTATTCATCATCGCATTGCCCAAGAAACTAATTGCTATATCTGTGCAGTCAATAATTTCCAAATCATGATTGTCAATGGCGGTTCCATGAAATGTGGAGGGCATTGTGAAAATGTGTGTCTCCAAATTGGTGACTACCACCTGAAATCTCATATGTTTGCTATCAACATGGGCGGTTGTGAAATTTTGTTGGGTGCATAATGGCTAAGGACTTTGGGTCCCATTCTCATGGATTTTAAGGAATTAACCATCCAATTCGACCAGGAGGGCCAACAATATAAGTTCCAAAGAATAACCGTTGGTTCCCTAGAGATCATTAGTTCCCATCGCATGGAAAATTTGCTCAAAAAAGGTCAGTATGGCGTTATTTCCCAACTCCATGCCATAGAAGCAACTGAGACACCCTTTGTGCCGCAGGACCTCCAATCCATCCTCTCTAAACATGAAGTGGTTTTTTCCACTCCCCAAGGACTCCCTCCTTCCCTTGGCATTCATGATCATTCCATTCCCCTTGTCCTAGGAAGGCTTCCTCCCAATATTCATCCCTATCGTCACCCCTTTTCACAAAAAAATGAAATTAAGAAAATGGTTCAAGAATTGCTCAACGTGGGTGTTATCCACCCTAGTACGAGCCCCTACTCTTCTCCTTTGGTCATGGTCCTTAAGAAATAATTTTCTTGGCGCATGTGTCATGACTTTCGCGCCCTCAACAAACTCACCATTAAGACAAATTTCCCATTCATGTCATTGATGACCTCTTGGATGAATTGAGTGGTGCCCAGTTCTTTACTAAACTTGATCCTCGTTCTGGCTACCACCAGATCTATATGAAAGAGGCAAACATTCCTAAGACTTCCTTTAGAACTCATAAGGGCTACTATGAGTTTTTGGTCATGCCCTTTGGCTTGTGTAATGCTCACTCCACTTTCCAAAGCCTCATGAATCATGTATTTTGTCATTTTCTTAGTCATTTTGTCTTAGTTTTCTTTGATGATATCCTCATCTATAGCAAAACTTGGACATACTAGCTTGCTCATGTGGATCAAGTTATTCATCTACTCTCTCAGCATCAACTTTTCCTGAAACAATCTAAATGTGATTTTGGTGCTTCAGAAGTTGAGTACTTGGGTCATCTTGTTGGAAAGGTCGGCATCAGGGTGGATCCTAAAAATATTAAAGCTATGCAAGATTGGCCTCACCCAAAGACTCTCAAAAGCTTGTGTGGATTTCTGGTCTTAATAGGTTATTATCGCAAGTTTGTTAAGAATTATGGAAATATTGTGGCACCTCTCATTGCACTCCTGAAAAATAATTCTTTCACTTGGACTCCAGTAGCTGCTCAGGATTTTCAAACTTGAAGATGGCCATGTGCACCAGTCCAATCCTGGCCCTTCCTAATTTCACAAAGACCTTTGTCTTGGAATGTGATGCTTCAGGGAAAGGAATTGGCACTGTCCTTATGCAAGAGGGTCAGCCTTTGGCCTTTACCAGCAAACAATTGTCTGAGAAAAATTTGGGAAAATCAATCTATGAAAAGGAAATGTTGGCTATTATGCATGTCATTTATCTTTGGCGACCTTATCAAATGGGGAAACTCTTCCAAATTAATATAGATCATCAAAGCCTCAAGTATTTTCTGGAACAATGCATTTCCTCCCCAGAGCAACAACAATGGGTGACTAAGATCTTTGGATATGATTATGAGATCATTTACAAGAAAGGCAAAGAAAATGTTGTTTCAGATGCACTTTCCCGAAAATATGAAGATGAAGGGTCCCTTTTTTCTCTCTCCTTCATTGTACCAGATTGGCTCCAAGTTGTTTGCTAGGAATGGCTACACGATCCCAAAATTTCTCATCTAATACAACAATTACAGCCCAATTCTCCAGTTTCCCCAGGGTACTCTTGGCTCCATGATGAGCTTCGATACAAAGGTCGTTTGTATTTAAGTAAACAGTCAAAACTTGAATCCACGGTACTTTCTCAGCTTCACACTACACCCACAGTTGGGCACTCTGGGTTTACCAAAACCTATGACAGGGTCAAACGTTCTTTTTTTTAGGATGGTATGAAACATGATGTTCATAATTTTGTGGCTGAATGTGATGTGTTCCAATGCAACAAGGGTGAAACAGTCAAATCTCCTAGCACACTACAAGTGCTTTTGATTCTACCTGCTATTTGGCGGGATATCTCTATGGATTTTATTTTAGGATTACCTAAATTGGGCAATAAATCAGTCATCATGGTGGTAGTTGATCATCTTTCCAAGTATGCTCATTTTTGTTCTCTTCAACACCCATTTACAGCATCCATTGTGGCTCAAATTTTCATGGATCCGGTCTTCAAGCTTCATGGCATGCTGCATTCTATTGTTTTTTATCGCGACCCAACTTTCACCAGCAATTTTTGGCAAGAACTGTTCAAGATACAAGGCACCCAATTTCATCTCATCACAGCTTATCATCCCTAGAATGATGGTCAAACTGAAGTTGTCAACAAGTGTTTGGAAACATATTTGAGGTGTTTTGCCTCAGAAAGGCAAAATCAATGAACTCAATGGTTACCACTAGTTGAATGGTGGTACAACACTTTGTACCATACACCTACCCGCATGACTCCTTTTGAAGCGGTATATGGACAAAATCCACCTTCATTTCTCTCATATTTTCCAGGTGTCTCGAAGGTACAGAAGGTTGACCAAACACTTACAGTTCAAGAGGCTATTTTTTGTACCCTCAAAGAGAATTTGGTCATGGCCCAGAATGGCATGAAGAAACAAGTAGATCAAGGTCACTCTGAACATCAATTTGCAAAAGGGGATCGGGTGTTTCTTCTACCGCAACCTTACAAGTAAAATTCCATCAAGGCTGACCATTGCAAGAAACCGACGCCCAAATTTATGGTCCTTATACCATTCTCAAGTGTGTGGGAAAGGTGGCCTATCAGTTAGCTTTGCCCATTTATTCTAAGGTCCATCCTGTTTTTCATGTTTCTTGCTTAAAGAAGGTGATTGGAACTAAGTTCCAAACTCAAACCAACCTTCCTGAGTTGGACTAAGAAGGCTCCATTTGGCTACAGCCACAAGCAGTTTTGGACCAGCGTAAGCATCGTCTGCGTCAGTGAACCATCAAGGAAGTGTTAGGCCAGTGGAAAGATACAACTCCAACAGATGCCACTTGGGAACTAGCTACCATTCTGCAACCATTTCCACATCTCAAGCCTTGAGGACAAGGATTTTTTTAAGGGGGAGGACATGTTAGGGACCTAACCCCTCACGTAGGTAGAATAATATATTCCAATGTAATAAATGTCAATATTAATAAGGCCTATCAATAAGGAAGAATAATTCCAATGTAAGAAGACCTAATAGAAGCTTCCACTTCTGGAAGGATCTTCCTCTAGATGGTTCTTTTGATAGACATATTTAGTATAAATAGGAGTCGAGGGTATGAGAACTTTTGTCTTGGATATTATTGTAATAGAGCTTTGCTATGCTGGAGGTTTCCCCCTCGAAGGGGCAAGTGAACATTGCTCTCAGCAATCAAAGTGCTCTTTCTGGTGTTATTTTGGTATCATTTTGGTATTATTGTGGGTTGTTATGGTTATATTGTTATTCATTTTCCATTTCTAGCTATTTATTTATGTTCTACATACTTTTTTATATCTGGAAGATTACAATATCTCCCTAACCATGCCAGATTTTAGGAATCCTTTTAAGTGTGACCTAATTGAGACCATCCTGCACAAAACTCATGTTTTAGATTTCTTTTAATCTTCTTCATTTGGCCGAAAATCTTCCCGAAAGTTGATTGTTTAACATTCATCACATTTTTTATTGGTAAACCCTTGATCACGGCTGGAGACCGCCATGTGCGACCTCGACGAGATCCAAGGTGTTGGAGTTACTTCACACACACCTAGGATTTCTTTTTCCTAAGGTTTTTCCTTGTTGTTTAGTCATCATTAGTCATTATCCAATCTCCTATATTTTAGGGGATAATATTCCACCTGGAGAATATTCTCTTCAGTTGACACTTCAGTTTGACTAGTTGAGTTGAGTCTAGATGTTGCATTGGTTTTGTCACCATGCAACATTGGGATCATCACCATGCTAATGTGAAATTTCCTTGGGATCATCACCAGACTGGAGCATTACCCTTGATTCCTTGATCTACTCCTCACTACATTCTTTTCAGTCAATTAATAGAAGACTAGTTGACTAGTTAACTCAGTTAGGTGGCACTTCACTCCCGTAACTGCATGAGAGACTAGACTAGGTGGAAGTTCACTCCCGTAATTGATGGTGTGTGTCCAGATCACTCTACACCACCACTATGGCACATTGGTTCTCCTCTAGTGTGTATTCATTGATTTATACAGAGTATATCATGTGTAAATTATTCATTATTCATTACGGTTAATGAGAATTCTTCCATTCTTTTTCTCTTGCTTCTTCTTTCTCAATTTATTTTGGAAAATGTATGTGGTTTTTTCTAGCTAGATATATTATGTGCAGTTTCAACACATTTACATGGTATCAAAGTCGATGGACTTCTAAGAAAAAGCTACACCAAAAAAAAATTGCATGTACAAAATATTGAAGATAGCGAAAAGATGGATTCCCAAAAAGAATTCATTCTTACACCTTACAACTACTTTACATGGAAGGAGAAAATAGTCATACATATCCAAACCAGAGGATTGTACAGATTAACCTTGAATACAGACACAGAACTGACATTAGCCATAGAAAAATCCAAGTACTTAAATCGAATGGATAAAGCATTTGAAACAATTTGCAGTCTTATTTCTCCCGGTCTCCTTTTTCACATATCTTCCTGTAAGACTCCCAATGAAGCATGGACCACCTTGTAATGAATATATGGAAAATAGGATGAGATGAGGGGACACATGCTAGAGGTGGAATTTCTCATACTGGATCCAAAAATCTTCGACAATATCCAAGATTTCTTTACAAAATTCAAGGATTTACTGTCGCAACTCAAAGCTTGCAGGGTTGATAAATCTAAGGAGGAGAAACAAATGGTTCTCACCATTCTCTCCAAACTTGGTCCTGAATTATCTATATTTGTATCAACATTCCATTCTTCCAAATTCGCCTTGAGAGCCACCTGGAAGATTCCTTCTCTTGAGGACTTTATTGAATCCCTGACACAAGAGAAAACCAAGCTCATCATCATGGGAAAAATCAAAGGCCCAAAAGCACATGCACTTATTGTGCAATTTGGAAGCCATCAATATCAGAAATCTAAAGATAAATACAAAAGGAAAGCTCATGCACATCCGAAGAAAGAAGGATACTCAAAACCCTTCACTGATGCCTCTGGATCCAAAGGTGGAAAGGGAAGAAAAGGGGAAAAATGCACGTATTGTCACAAAGGATTCCATCCAAAATCTGCATGCATGCAAAAAAAAATAGATGTAATGTCTCAAATAATTCAGCAAAACAACCTTGGAGATCGCATCCTTGAGGGTTACAAGAAGAAGAAGTCAAAAGATCAGAATCCCAAGAAAGGCAATTCTATCCATGCCTTGATTGCCATCAACTCATCTCCCAATGCTTGGATCATAGATTCAGGAGCATCACATCACATGGTTGCCTCAAAAGAAATTTATTCTTCATTGGATGCATGCAAAGGTCCTCATATTCTGATGATGGACAACTCTTCAGTCGAATTCACCGACAAAGGAAGGATTGAACTCACCAATGGAAGCTTCACGAATGTGTTGCATGTTCCCAAACTTTCCGTCAATCTTCTCTCCATGTATAAGATGACGAATTCTGGCACCGAAAAGAAAGACATATTCAAACCAAATCCTGTGGGCATCTATGACATGCAAACCAACTCCAGGGTTGCTACCGGTGAGGTAAATCATCAGTCTAGATTGTATACATTTTATAAATTTATTGAACCAGATTCTGCGTTACTGCTTACTCATGTTGATGAAAGTAGTAGGATATGGCACGAAAGGTTTGGACATTTGAATTTCATATACATGAAACAGATTAGCAAGCAAATATTGGTTGATGGTCTACCAGACATCCATTTCTCCAAGGGATTATGTGAGGGATGTGTTCTTGGAAAACACCCTCAAGAGAAATTCCACAAAGGAAAGTCTCAGAGAGATTTGCGCCTTTAGATCTGATCCATAGTGACCTCATGGGTCCTTTTCCGCATCCATCGATCACAAAAGTGAGGCTTGTTCTCATTTTTGTTGATAATTTCTCACGTTTTACTTGGATTTACTTTCTCGAGAAACAATCTGAGGTCTTTCAACACCTCAAAGATTTCAAAGCCTTGGTTGAGACACAGTCCGAAAAGAAAATCAAAGTCCTTTGAACTGATAATGGGGGAGAGTATGTCAATCATGAGATCCATTATCTTTTCCATGAGGCAGGGATTCAGTTGCAACACATAGTTCCCTATACTCTGCAACAAAATGGATTTGTTGAGCAGAAAAATAGATCTCTAAAGGAGATGGCATCTTGCATGCTGCATGAAAAGTCACTACCATGGAGACTATGGGTCGAAGTACTTAATTTTGCAACATACATCCAAAATAGATCTCCCCATAGATCTGTCATGGATAAGACCCCCTAAAAGGCTTGGAGTGGCCTCAAACTGGAAGTGACCCACTTTCGCATTTTTGGCTCACGTGCATGGGCCTAGATTCCCTCTGAAAAGAGGAAGGTACTTGATCCACAGAGAACTAAGTGTATTTTTGTTGGATACCTTGACTGTGTGAAGGGATATAGACTTATTGATCTTTTCTCAGACCGACTCATCATTGAGTGAAGTGGCCAATTCAAGGAAAATGTCTTGCATGTACCTCAACAGTCACATGCACACACCTTCATTCTTCCACCTGTCTGATATTATGAGCATGCACATGATGACTCTTCTTCATATGAGAGTTTTGATTCAGAGGACTCAGATGATTCATATACATAGTCAATACAGTCAAATGCAGAGTTAGAGCATCCAATGAAGTTGAAGAGCCATAGAAGAGGTCCAAGTGGGCACAAACTACTCTTCAGGATGCAGGGGATCTCATTGGTGATCTAGCCGATACTAGGAGGACTCAATCTGATTTCGAGAAGCCTCATGTTGCACTCACTGCCACTAAACCATTTACCTCCAGACATATTTTCTTGGTTCAGTCTTCACATCCATAGTCTTATGGAGAGGTTGTTGAAAATCCCTTTTGTGAATCTGCCATGCAGGAGGAGTACAACTCCCTCCTCAAGAACTAGACTTGGGATCTAGTTCCCCTTCCTTCTGGAAGGAAACTTGTTAGATGCAGATGGGTCTACAAGACCAAGAGCGCAACGGATGGACAGATTAGCAGATACAAAGCCAGGCTTGTTTCCAAAGGCTTTCAACAAGTGCATGGTATTGAATATGATGAGACCTTCACTTTAGTAGTGAAGATGGATTCCATACAATTGGCACTTGCCATTGCGGCAGCCAAGGGATGGGAAGTCCATCATATGGACGTGAAGATTGCATTTCTTCACGATGATCTCTCTAAGGAGATCTATATGGAGCATCCCTAGGGATTTATGAAGGACTCATATTTTGTATGTCGACTGAAGAAGTCCCTTTATGACCTCAAGCAGGCTCCAAGGGCATGGTATGCCAAGATGGACTCCTACATGTTGTCACTGAACTTTGTACATTGTAAATCAGACCCAAATGTCTACATGCTCAGGATGGTTGATTCATTCCTATTATTAGTTCTGTATGTTGATAATTTGTTGATCATCGGTTGCCCGACTTCAGTGATTGTTGTAATCAAGAGGATTCTACATGATAGGTTTTTGATGATGGACATGGGTCCGCTACATTTCTTCCTTGGACTCGAGATCAGTCAGGATGCATCAGGCATCAAACTATCTCAGGCCAAGTATGCATAAGATATCCTTGAGTGATTTCACATGACAAACTGCAATTCTGCTACGACTCCTTTCCTATTAGGGGACAAACTTGAGGATGGCGGGGACACTCCATTGGTTGACAACACATTGTATAGATAGCTAGTGGGGAGCTTCTTGTATCTCACACACTCTAGACCAGACCTATCCTATGCGGTTGGCACAGTTTCTAGGTTCATCCAGGAATCGCATGAGCTATATTGGAAGGCTGCAAAGCGTATCCTTCGATATGTATAGGGCACCATCACCTTTGGGATTCATTATGCAGCAAACTCTACATTAGATCTCATCAGGTTATTGATTCTGACTGGGTTCGCGATAGCACTGATCGCAAGTCCACATCTAGTTACTCACTCAGTCTTGGTTCTGGACCTATCTATTGGTCGATCAAGAAGAAATATGTCATTTCTCTATCTTCAACAGAGGCAAACTACAGAAGGGTAGTTAACATAACCATTCATTCTATGTGGCTACAACATTTTCTCACTGAGTTGGGCATTCAGTTTCATCGCTTGATCGTCATCTGGTGTGACAACCAGAGTACTTTGAATTTTTATAGAGATCTAGTTCAGAGATCTAGTTCAGAGGTAGTGGACAAAGCACATCGTGATCCACTTGCACTACATCCAGGACTTAGTACATGAGGGGATCATCAACCTACATTTTTGACCTTCATTAGAACAGTCGGCATAAATCTTCACCAAGACCTTCACTGAGCAAAAGTTCCATTCTCTGTGAAGTCGTCTTGGAGTGAAGGACATAGTTGCCTTACAACTGTAGTTCTTATTTTTACATACATTGTACCTTGAGGGGGGGATTTTCCCATGAGTTTTTCCCTCTTTTCTCACTTTATTTCAATGCATATTTTTCATTTGGGTACCTAACATGGCCTCGTTGTCGGGACCCGTTTTTTATTTTCACCATAGTGATGTTCAGGGGGGATGTTGGAGTTACTTCACACACACCTAGGTTTTTTTTTTCATAAGGTTTTTCCTTGTTTTTTAGTCATTATCTAGTCTCCTATATTTTAGGGGAGAATATTCCACCTAGAGAATACTATGTTCAGTTGACACTTCGGTTTGACTAGTTGAGTTGAGTCTAGATGTTGCATTGGTTTTGTCACCATGCAACATTGGGATCATCACCATGCTAATGCGCACTTTCCTTGATATCATAACCAGACTAGTGCATTACCCTTGATTCCTTGATCTACTCCTCACTACACTCTATTCAGCCAATTAATTGAAGACTAGTTGACTAGTTAACTCAGCTAGGTGGTAGTTCACTCCTGTAACTACCTGAGAGACTAGACTAGGTGGTAGTTCACTCCCATAACAGTTGGTATGTGTCCAAATCACTCTATACCACCACTATGGTGTATTGGTTCTCCTTCAGTGCACATTCATTGAGTTATACAGAGTATATCATGTGTAAATTATTCATTATTCATTACGGTTAATGAGAATTATTCCATTCTTTCTCTCTTGCTTCTTCTTTCTCAATTTCTCTCTGCAAATGTGTGTGGTATTTTCTAGCTAGATCTATTATGTGTAGGTTCAACACATTTACACAAGGGACACAAACCATGCTAGGGGTTAGATATTGAAAACCCATGTGACCATATTCCACCTAGGTACGTGCACATATATGAACCTACAAACTCAAGTACTGGAAATCCATAGGTGGTACAGGAACTAAACTAAAATTCTCCATTGGTAAACGTTAGTTCAAAAACTAATTAAAATCTATCAAAACCTTAGGAAATACATAAAAATAAGCAAGCATTACCTATATATGTGTATTGCAAGGTTTAAGGCTTAAAAGCATGTATTTCTAGAATAATAGGGTCAGGTTCAATTATAAAGCAAGGTGGTGGTGGGAAAAAGAGGTACGAAATCATGGCAAAATGGGAGGCAAATGAAAATCCTGGAACGAAATGGGAGGTTGCTAACCAACTTCGGGGAGAGACATAATTCACAGCATTAATTTCGATAGCTACATCACCCACAGAATTTGAATAACCTAAAGGAGCATGAGTCATATATTTTGTCGAACGTCATTCCTGCCAAGGTTGTATGTCTTTCCTCAACTTGCTCAAGTCTAAGTGTTAGGGTTTCCAACCAGGGAGTACGGAGATCCAAAAAACATATTGTTGGTTATGGAGCTTGATTATCTTCTTGATTCAGAGGTTTGTTTCAGACGTGCTTGGATCTCATTTACTGACGGGTGGGTGTGGGGGGGCTTTCCCCCCCACTATTTTTGTAAAGGGGGTCTAGGGGGGGATGGAGCACCCCCAAAGCGAAATTTTAGGAAAAATTGCCTTGTAAAATATTGTAATTTCGTAGTCAATATGGACCGTTCATTATAAGCTCGCATATCTGATAGTAGATGTTATGTTAGGGTTATTTTCCCTAGAAGGGAACCCTCTTTTCATGAGGGAATTGTATTGCGGCTATGTATGTGTGTGAATATTGTTTTCTGAGAGAAGAGACTGTGAGAGAAAGAAGAGAAAGTTACAGTGGTTGAGTTGTAGGTTGTATCCCTTCATTTGCTAGATAATAATAAAAAGGAAGGACCTGACAATTTCTTTGGTGGACATAGACCACACTGGGTGAACCATGTATAGTTGTGTCTGTTTTTTATTGTGTACCTTTTGTGTTTTATTTCTGCATTTGTTTTATTTTATTGTTCCGCGATCATGTTTTCTAACACGCATTGTTTCCCCTCCAAAGATAATTTCTCCAATCAGAGAACGCATAAGGCATTTACCTAACCTAGTAATTCCTTGGGCAAACCCTACAATAGCTCCAATACATTGGTCTCTAACTATAAAAGTAAATTCTTGAGCTTGAGAGGATTTTGCGCCGGTGGAACCATAAAATTCATTGGGGTAAGTTGTATTGTTGAACCAAATGAAACAACAAGCAATAAAACCAAAGACATATGGAGTCGCTAAACTATAGGACAAATAAGCTTCTCTGGACCATACAAATGCACGACGAGCCCGTGCAAAAGGTTTGTTAAGATATGTCATATACTACCAAAGATACAAATGGAACCTAACCATACATGTCCTACAATTACATCCACACTAACGATCCATCTTTCTCATCTAAAAGAATATTTAAGTAAATAACCAAATATAGCACTTGAATTAAGAGCCGGGTTTGTAATTTTTCTTACATCTCCACCGACGAGAGAACAAGTATCATATACACCTCCAAAATACAAAGCCTTGAGTACTGGAAGAAAATCACCAACACCTAGCAAGATTAGGTGAAAACCCAAAATTGTGATCATTTTGTTTCTATCTTTCCATACATAACCAAAGAATGAAAAAGATTCTTATAAAGTTTTGGCTCCTATGAATGCATGATAAATACCACCAAAACCACTTGTAACCTATAAGCTTCTTAGCATTTATTTTGCTCATACTTTTTACAAGATAAATATAGTGTTGGATTTCGAACTATACCCCACTCCTCTTCTTTTAAGAAGAATTATTTTATTCTTTCAACTAATAGTAACGTATTCCTTTCATTCCCTTTTCACTAATCATATTCACATTTATATATTCTTTTATTGATTATATAACTACCCTCCTACCTCACTTAAGTGATGAACATCTCACAAACTCCTTATAATATGTACATCCCCTAATTCACTTCCGCGTTATATTCAACCATATAGATTATGCCAGTATTTCATAATACTTTGTTAACAGAAAAGCTTCTAAAACTATTGTTAACAGAAAAGCTTGGTTGAAACAAAAACTAAAATTCTTGTAATAATGTTTGTTATATTTATTTTCATTTTTTTAATGAAAAATAATGTATATTCAATGTTTGTCATATTTTTCCACGTTTTTTTCTTAAATTTTTTTAAGAAAAAATAATATATTTATATATGTTTAAAGAAGACCAATGTTCAATAATAATATATATATATATAAACAAATTATATTTAAAAGGGTGTATTTTGTACATGCACTTTGTATGTATTTAGTTGTCATAATATTATAATTCTATTTACTTTAAAAAGTTTTAATAAATTTTAATTATTTTGTCATGGAATGTTCTTTTTTAATTATATTATGTAATGTCTTTGTTAGATTGTTTTTAATTTTTTATTATATTATTATTATTATTAAAAATATGTATTTAGTTGTCATAATATTATAATTCTATTTACTTTAAAAATTTTAATAAATTTTAATTATGTCTTTTTTAATTATATTATGTAATGTTTTTGTTGGATTGTTTTTAATTTTTTATTATTATTAAAAATATATTTTATGATGTTGTGGTGGAAATGAGTAGTTGTAATAGTTTTTAGTTTGTTTGTTTTTTTAATTTATAATATTATACATTTTATATATAAATTTTTGTAATATTTTAATTTCTTTTTTATTTTATTATCATTTAAATTTTATTTATAAATTTCACGATGAAAAATTATATTTATATTCTAAATATCTAATAATTACTTTAAACCCTACTAAAATATATCCCATTAAAAATGGGGAGAAAAAAAAGCTTTACATGAGGTTATTCAACCATGTCATGAATTCAACATTCATGGCATCTTTGAACAAAGTTGACTAGTGGTTGGAAAGAGGGCACATTGGAATAATTGGCATGTTTTGTAGGCATTTCTAAATGGTAGAAATTGGGACTTGCACATACATGAGGAGCATGAGTGAAAGCTTTTTATTTTATGGTGCACTAGAGATTTTTTTTTGTGGGTGGCATACTATTTTAAAGTACAAATATTGGGACTTACACATGTATGTTAGGTTTTGTAAGCGTTTTCAAAGTTTAGACATTGGGACTTACACATACATGAGGAGATTTTTCGCGCATACAATTTCAAACTTGTAAATTTTATTTGTTTCAATTTAACAATTTAGATCTACGTAGTCTGCATTAATTATGGTTTTAGTGTATATGGTAATTGAAATTGATATTCACTTATTAGTCCCTGCCAAAGGCATAGAGGGACTATAGCGATCGATAATCCGTTGACTTCATATTAGTTTGTCATTTGACTACAAATTTTTGCATAATCTTTATTGTTCGAACTAGAGAACTAAAAACATTATTTTTTATATAATAAAAAAACCTTTATATGTCATGATCTCATTGGATAATAGATTTGAGGTCTTATTGCCAGCTTCGCTATTCTCAATATTTTATATGTTGGCATATCCAAAGTTTTGAGGTCGTTGTATGCGTTTGGTGCATTTTTTCTAGTTTGTTCCCTTCCAATCACATATGCCAACTTCCATGTCCTGGATATCGTACCATAGATCTTTCGAAAATAGCAATGCAAAGGGGTTTACAAAACGAATTCAGAGTTGTCATTATGGAGCAAGCATCTGCTAGGACCTTGTGATAGGGCATGCTTCTATTCTATGAATCAAAAACCTCATTTACCTATTGGTTTTATGTTGTCCTTTATGTCTTGCAAAGCATCTTATGCCACTAAAACGCTTATAGGATGCACATGTGGAATAGGTTAAAAATGATATGTCTTGAATACTCAGTCTTTGTGTTGAGCAAGTTTATAGTGTTATTTCATTTGTGTTGTCGCTTTTGTTTGGTTCACTATTCACTATACGTTTGTTTTGTCATATGTTGTAGCGACTAGGGGGATTGAATTTGACAGGAAGAAGGTTGACGGATACATAGCGGAATTGGTATGCAATTCCGCACTTATAGTTTTCATTTTTCTTTTTTTCTCTATTTGCATATTATCTTAATATAGCTAAGAAACATCTTGAAAATCACAACTTAAGAGATGAAGCAAGTAATAGATGTTGAGTCCTATGAAATAGATACATACTCCATTGTGCATGACAACATTGACTAGGTATTGCATAGCAATGGGATTTTTGCATTGGATGTATTCTCGTATACTGTGGTTGATTGCCTCTTCGATGCATTTCAAGTTCTATTGCATTTATGTTATTCCTCGAACGACCTGCGCAATGGATTGATAGATTATTTCTTGGGTTGTTTAGAAAATGGCGACGTTGAGGCATTGGAGTCATATCAATATGAATTGGCATCTGGTTTTCTTTGCCAGTTGCATGGAATACATGATGTCACTACGTATTTTTCAAAAATGTGGTTGTCTGCATCTGCAACTCTGCCTGCACATGAGAGGGGATTTTGGGGAGATACATTTTGTATACGGTGGTTTTCCAAGTGGTTGAATATATCAATTGGGATATGGTCATTCACAAGAAAAATAAGATATCTTCTATTCAACAAAACTGCATCTAGGGATCCATATTGCATCTTGTTCCATGATGCCAATCTTGTCAGTGGTCATTATGAACCACTACTCTATAGAAAATTATCCATACGCAATCTTGGAGGACCTCATATTTACTTGTCCCTCATTTTCAAAGACCTTGAATCGCATTGGAAATGAATTATGCATCATATACACTCCCATGGCTTGCACATAGCGACAACTATTGCATCTAGTTGTGGAGTTAGTTTGTTCAATGCAATTTTCTATTTGGTAGCAACAAAGTTTGATGTGCACTTGTTGCGGCTTTACACTGTACAATCCTTTTGCAATGCAATTATAGGTGGCAGCCAACAGGATTTTAACTACTTGCATCAACACCTTTTACCATATCTCCTAGAAAGTATGTCGATAATTGGAAGTTGGCAACAATACCTTGTAAACATGGCACTTCCATATGAGAAAGGAAATGTAGAGGGTGGAAAATTCTGTTTGTAATGGTTATCTATCATATTCAGAGTAAATATCCAGGTCTGGTCGGCCCTATCAGATGGTACTGTCCATTCTTACTGTATTGATTCAAACTACGATCAAACAATTGACATCATGTCGTTGAAAACAGATACTCCACATATCCATTATCAACCTTTGATGAGAAATACTACTAGTTCAGGGTCCATTGTCCATGCCACCCAAATCGCATTGAATCTGCATATGTATCGCATGATATTTAATGAGAATGAAACTCATCCTAGTTGTGATAAGGCCATACAGAGCTTAAACAAAAAAAAGTAGATTAACTTATCACAACTTGAAAAAGATCATACGTGAGAGAAAAAATACATTGGTAGTATAAGAAATAATACCAGTTCAGGATCCAGTGTCCATGCCACCCAAACAACATCGAATCTGCATAAGCGTCGCATGTTATTTAATCAGAATGAAACTCATCCCATTTTTCATGAGGTCATACATACCTTGAAAAAAAGACGTAGACTAACTTATCACAACTTGAAAAAGGTCATACGTGAGAGAAAAAAATACATTGGTACGCTTCCTTCTAGACAGAAACTCACATATCACAACCTAAAAAAAAAAATTGTGCACATCACAATCACATTTTTATTTTTTTGCTGAACACAAACATCACATGTCGAATGACAAAGAAAATCACAGTTTGCACCATCGAGATGTTGAGGATGCAATTCTCATAATAAATGTCGATTCCACCTCCAACATGGCTTGTCAACAAGTGAAACTAGTTTCCAGTGGCAACCATAAGTTAACCTACCACATGTTGAAAAAACAGATACATGAGAGAAACAGGTACAACCACATATCCCACAATGGTCATGGTACTGATCGAGAGGAAAAAATCACATTTTGTGGGCTAGAGCCAACACCATGCACTGCTAGCAATGAAAACCAACAAACACTTTCTACGCATGCTTGTCTAGGGAAGAAAGATGCAAGACATATCTATATGAAACAAATTAAAGACACTCCTTCCGTTGAATGTGAAATTTGCGATCAATTGAATTTTGCAAAAAACACTAAGTCTTTCACGCCTGATTTGGAAGAAGAATACCTCATCTTGACACTAAATGATAGAACATTTTCCAGTGGCAATATTTGTCTTCCATGCAAACGATCATTGAAAATGGAAAACTGCCACACTTTGCAACGCCTGACCAAATAAGATGTAATACACCACTACCAGTTGTAAGTACACTTACGGAACTTGAAGAGAGACTTGTGTCTCTGTGAATTAAACTTGCACAAATCAGACCCTGGGACTATAAACGACTCAAAATGGGCTTAAAAGGATCAATTATTAATGTTCCTCTCCAACTAGATGTTGAACAAAAATCCTTGCCACAATTCATTAGCGATACAATAACAACTGATGTAGCTCTCAAAATACGCTTGCAATACAAGAATACATACCAGACAAGTAAAGTGTGTGTGCATGTTGTCATGAAAGAATTAAAAGAATTATGTTCTAGGGCCCTGTACAAAGCACAAAACATTTGTATAAATGAGAACTGGAACAATGTTCTTGGAGAAGGGGATGACAGCTCTGCACAGACTTTCGAGACTGCTAGTGAATTTGATACAAGCGATGAATTGGAAAATGAAAGACATGTTGAAACATTGATACATGGATTCACTGACTCACAGTGCATTCGTGACTTGCAAGAAAAGATTGTCGAAATTGCACCTGTTGAAGGGAAACGTCCACTTGGAATATTCAAGGACAAATTTGCTGAGGAAATGAACTTCCCAACACTATTCTATGGAGATCCACGTCCCAATGACTTTACGAAACAATTCATCTACCATAAAATAGTTTGATGGGAACTGCTACATTCAAGCGGTGACTTCTCATGTCACATAACAAATTTATTTTTCAAAACAATGCGCATAATAATTGAGCAAGTGCTCTCTTGCATGTGGGTGTGAATAAGAAAAGGCCAGCTACAAGGAAGAAAGTTATTGGCCAAAGATGTCAAGTACAAAGCAAACCTAGAAAAAATCCTAAAATCTGATATTTGATACATAGATTTCATAAACATTCACATCTCTCCTGACTATTTGCAATAAAACAAGAAAACTATTTTTGCAATGATCTGACAATTGGGGCCGCCGACATTTTTCATCACATTTACAAGTGCAGAGCATCGTTGGGATCTGTTGGTGGCTACAGTGTCTGCATTGTATAGGAACGGGAAAAGAAAAAAACAAACTGATACATTGGAAAATGATGACATTGACTACCTCATAAGAAAAGACCCGGTGACATGTACTCGCTACTATAGGCATAGAATAAATGCTTTGAGGCAATTGATATGCTATGATGAAATGTTCTTCGGAAAAATATTGGACTATTTTTTTGTGACTAAGTTCCAGAATAGAGGGAGTGAGCATGACCACACACCGTTGTGGATAGAGGATGCACTAGTCTATGGAAATGAAAACAACTCACAGATTGAGCAGTTTGTGGATAAATACATAACATGCAACACAAATCATTTGGATCCATAACTTGCCAAAGTTCATAGACATGATAATACAAGAAGCTGTAAAAAATGAAAAAAAATCACATTGTCGATACAACTTCCATGTGCCGCCAATGAGAACAACAAGAATCATAGAGCCAATTAGTTTAGAGGAAAATGTTGTCATTGATAAATCTAAATCCTTGTTCGCATTTCTAGAACAACGAGACTTTGATGAGTTAATGAGCTTCGACAACTTCTTGACAGAGCTAAATCTAACAGAAGATGAGTACATCCAAGCCATACAATGTACACTTAAACAACCAAAAAATTTCCTTAAATGAAAACTTTCCCATATTTGGAACAACATTTTCTCCAAGGACATGCCAGTTATGTGGAATGAAAATACATATGCACAATATGTCCTCAATGCATATGTTGCAGCATCATATTGTACCTCGTTTATGACAAAGGTTGACAAATCTATGACAAGTGCATTCAGAAGAATACCCAAAGAACATGAAAGAAGTCATATTGATGATATGCAAATGATACGTACGCTTGGAAATACATTACTTAATCTTCAACAAATGTCTGCTCAACAAGCAGTCCACATTGCACTTTCCCTGCCCCTCAACTGTAGTTCAAGGAAATGTGTCTTCATAAACACATCTCCACTTGAGAAACGCATGTTTGTGCTTAAATCATCGTCTTTTCTAGAATAAGAGCCTGGCAATTCAGAGGATGTATTGTGTCGCTCTATTATTGATTATTACCTCCAGCATCCATCTCCTATTAAGCATATATGCTTAGCAGAATTTGTGTCTTATTACAAAAAAAATGGTGCACCCATATCAAAAAGAAAAAAACCCTTTGTAATACGCTTTGTCAAATACAACAAACATACTGACAATGAAAATTGTTGTAGAGAAAAACTATTATTATACATTATGTTTGATCAAAATGAAAACACATTAAAACATAACTTCCCTACATGGGAAGATGTGTATATTGCTTATGAGACTACAGTACAAACCAATGAATCTATATTTACATACAATGTTAATCCAACATGGGGTGATCTAGAAAGTGCAGTTCATGAACTAGAAAACCCTGACAATGTTGATGAGACATTCATAGACTGTAAAACAGCTAGAACTCTCTATGATTCATATGACTTGCAAGCAGATTTGCCTCGTCCTTGAGCAGTCGACATTGAAAAATGTATCAATCTTGGCTTTAAAGTCACAAAACATCATTTCCTTATTGAAAATAACGAATACCACAGAGTCAGACCTTTGTTGAATCGAGAGCAGCAAACAATTCTAAAGGACATTGCAATTAAAAAATGCTCGAACATGCACACTCATGTGCACTTGTTCCTTACTGGCAGGGCGGGAACAGGCAAGACATTCACATCGAAATTACTATTCCAAATGCTCGTATGAATATATGATTCAAACAATTCCTCTGATCTTATGAAACCAAAGGGGATAATAGTTGCATAAACAGGAAAAGTTTCATATAATGCAGGTGGAACAACAGTCCACTCTGCATTTTTGATGCCTTTAACAAGTCTCAGTTTCTTCCACTCAGCAAGGAAATGTTAGATACCTTGTCTAATTTGTATCACGAACTACAACTTGTCTTCATATATGAGGCATATTTGATTGGAAGTCGCTTCTTGTATTCCATTGACAACTGACTGAGAAACATAAAAAGTGTGCACACCAAATACTTTGGAAACATTGACATGATATTCTGTGGGGATCTTTACCAGGCGCAACCCATCCAATATTCTTTGATATTTGAACAACCTATGGTCAATATGAAAACAATGACGCATGATTTTTGGAAAGACAATATAAAATTCTTTGAATTACATACTACAATGCGTCAGACAAATGAAACATTTATTGCAATTTTGAATAGAATGCGAACAAACAACCAAACACATGATGACTTAACATATATCAATTCAAGGTGCATGCGACCCGCACCAACAGACCCAACCTTCCCTTACTTGTTCTACACAAATAGGGATGTTGCAATTCATAATAGGTGCATGCTATCGCTCATGCCTCGTGATTATACCATCATCAATTCAATTGACCTCAAAGAAGACAACAATGGAAATGTACCACGTCATAAATATACAGCCACTTTGCCTTTGCAACTTGTCCTGAAATTAGACATGTTGGTTGAAATATATTCCTGCAACTATGATTCACAGGATGGCTTGGTAAATGGTGCAGATGGAATACTCAAAGGCTATACCAAAACAGAAAAATTTGGTGTCCTATGGATTAATTTCCATGAGTTGCATATAGGCCACCGACAAGAAAAAAAGTTGGCTTATCTATATAATTCAAACATTGCACACAATTGGACACCTATCTTACGAATATCAAAACCAGTATCGACATCAGCAAAGACAGGTCGACGGAAGATTCGAAAATAGTTTCCAATTAAACTTGCATGTGCACGTACTGTCCACAGATCGCAAGGACTACCACTTGATAGTTTTGCATTTGACCTTGTTGGAATTTGAATACATGGACTTGTATACAAAGAATTGTCTCATGTCAGAAGTATAGACTCCTTATATTTACTAAGTGCTCTTACAAAAGATAACTTCGAAGTCAAACACAAAGTTGATATTGAGATGCAACGCCTTAGGACTAGTGCAAAGTGGCATCTACAGTATGATTACCAATCCATACAAAAAAACTCATTTGTATCAATTCTATCACTTAACACGCACAGCCTACATGCACATATGGATGATATACTCAATGAATATGACACAATCCAATCCAATATTATCTGCTTGCAGGAAACATACATGACATTATGCATGCAAAACAAGCAATTTCCAAATCACAATTGCATATCAAGTTACATTACACATGGGGTGATGATATTAGTGAAAAAACATGTAACAATTTGGGAGCATATGCATTTCGAATAAAACAATGTTGAGATGTTGCTCGCAAAAGTAATTTTCTATGGATCAGAAATTGCAATATTGAATCTCTATATTGCTCTGCATGCAACATTATCCAACATGCTAAATATTATTTCTGATGCATTAGAGCATTTGCATCTGAACGAAACCATTGTCATTGTAGGAGACTTCAATATTGGCATGCTACAAAATAATTCCAGAACAAAAGAATTGGAAAAATACATGTGCAAATACAGTCTTCGTTTTCTTTTGGATAAGATAAACCATGTACAAAGCACAATTATTGACCATGTATGGTCGAATGTGCCCATTTCTCAATACAACATCTTTATCTTAGACACATACTGGTATGATCACAATACAATGTGTATTGCACTTGAATTATGAAATATACATCAAACATATTGCAAAATCATATTTCTATGTCTCAAAACATATCTGTCTACCTTGTCACACAAAACCAAGTTATCCAACTTCTTAATTTTTCTTGGTTTGTAATTGATTTTGGACACAAAAAAAAATTACACAATTTTTTATATATACACATACATGGATGAAGAAAAAAAAATTGTTACATTATTCTAACACTATTTGTTACTCTATTCCTTTTATTCTAGTTTATTTATTGTATGTACATATTCCTTGTTTTTTCCTTACATATCAACTTACGTTCATGTTCATTTTGTTTTGTACTTTCCTTCATTGAAACAAACAAGAAAATTGGACAAGGAAAAGAACTCTTAACTAGAAATGTAGAATAATACATACAAAGGTGCATACTTCTACCCGTATTCCATATCCAATTGTTTTTCATTTACTCTGCCTATATTTATTCCACTGGTTTGCAGCTCTTCTGTTTTTTTTCCTTAGATACTGCATATCTTCCTGTATATTAACTTTTCTTCATGTCAATTGTATTTTATGTGTCGCTACCTTGAAATAAATAAATTTGTACTCCATATTTTTTCCATGTGTTCCTACATAGCAACTTGCCTTCATGTCCATTATATTCTATGTATTGCTACATTGAAAAAAGAACATATTAATTGAACACGAGGATGGAGCCTTATGTGCCATAGCTGAGAAAGATGGAGTACAATCTTCCAAAATGTATGGCTACAATGGTGCCACAGCAAATACAATGTGTATTCCTAACGCACATCCATATTGAGTATGAACAATATACACATGTTCATAGCCATTGTTTCAGAAGTGACATGGGCATGAGCAGTGAATTGTCGCAAATATCAGCACAACGACAATGTTGAAGGTAAGGACTCATAGATCACGCTCTTGTTTTGTTTACGAAACAATTATGCGCACTTATTTATTCTACTATGCCATGGTAAATATGTTTATGTCGTTTACAGCACATGTTTTTTAGTTCACAAGAACTATCGACAAGTAGAAGTGAAACCTCCATCATTAATACAAGGTCCAGAGACTAAGAGGTATGGTTACAAAACTCTGATCTGCATATGTTATCTAATTTGTGCATATATTGAAGCATGTCATATTTTAGAATATTCTTGCATGTAAGAATGCCAAATCATATATTTTTTCTATTGCTTGTTGAAATAGATATAAACAACATCTCTTTTAACTTGAACCAGGGTTTGTTGAGCTCCAGCTATATTTCATGGCTGAGAATGTTTTTCCCATATTTGATGTGTTTCTATCGCTTGATAATTATCACACTAAGTGCTGTTGTGTGAGGCATACAGTTCTTTGTTCCCTTTCTTTTTCCTCTTCTATACTTACCCATTTTTCCCTTTCCTTCTTCCCCTCTATTATTCGTTTTTGGTTCTATACTTAGTCGCATATCTATGCTCGTGGGTTCCTAGGGTGGCAGAGTGAGAAATTCTATATCCATCTATATCTTCACATCGTGAGTCTAATCAACCGTCATTTGTTTCCATACTTAGCCAATTTTATGGGCGTGGGTTCCCACGTAGGCTCTATCGAACTCTCATGCCCCGTGTTCAGAGTTTACATATTGCACCTAAAAATTCAGTGATCTACAATTCGACCCCGGATTCCTCGAACTCCCAAGCCTCACTCTACCTACGATGACTCCATCTGAATGCTTGCATATAAGAATGCCAAGTCATATATTTTGTTTATTGCTTGTTGAGATAGATATAAACAACATCTATTTTATCTTGAACCAGGGTCTGTTGAGATCCAGCTATATTCCATGGCTGAGAATGTTTCTCCCATAGTTGATGTGTTTCTATCACTTGATAATTATCATACTAAGTGTTGTTTTGTGAGGCATAAAGTTCTTTGCTCCCTTTCTTTTCCTATTCTATACTTACCCATTTTTCCCTTTTCTACTTTCCCTCTATTATCCGTTTATGGTTCTATACTTAGTCACATATCTATGCTCGCAGGTTCTCAGGGTGACGGAGTGAGAAATTCTATATCCATCTATATCTTTACATCACGAGTC
The DNA here is from genome assembly GCA_009831015.1 of Picea engelmannii. NCBI lineage: Eukaryota > Viridiplantae > Streptophyta > Pinopsida > Pinales > Pinaceae > Picea > Picea engelmannii. Next base: position 106,673 of record ML795502.1, on the reverse strand, counting down.
TAACCGACCATCATTCGTTTCCATACTTGGCCAATTTTATGGCCGCGGGTTCCTGCGTCGGCGCTATCGAACTCTCATGCCCCATGTTCGGGTATACATCTTGCACCCAAAACTTCATTGATCTACAATTTTAACCCAGACTCCTCGAACTCGCAAGCCTCACTCTACCTATGATGACTCTGTCTGACTGCCCCATCTTTCCATACTTAAGACCAAGTGTTGTTGTGTGACGCATAAATTTCTTTGCTCCCTTTCTTTTTCCTCTTCTATACTTGCCCGTTTTTCCCTTTTCTTCTTCCCCTCTATTATTTGTTTTTGGTTCTATACTTAGTCTCATATCTATGCTCGCGGGTTCCCAGGGTTGCGGAGTGAGAAATTATATATCCATCTATATCTTCACATCATGAGTCTGACCGACCGTCGTTCGTTTCCATACTTAGCCAATTTTATGGTCACGGGTTCCCGGCTAGGCCCTATCGAACTCGCATGCCCCGTGTTCGGAGTACACATCTTGCAGCCAAAACTTCGGTGATCTACAATTTGACCCCGGACTCCTTGAATTCGCAAGCCTCACTCTACCTACGAGCTTATTGAAATCGATATAAACAACATCTCTTTGGACTCGAACCAAGGTTTGTTGAGCTCCAGCTATATTTCATGGTTGAGAATGTTTTTCCCATAGTTGATGTGTTTCTATCGCTTGATAGTTATCAGACTAATTGTTCTTGTGTGACGCATAAATTTCTTTGCTCCCTTTCTTTTTCCTCTTCTATACTTACCAATTTTTCCCTTTTCTTATTCCCTTTTGTTTCTCGTTTATGGTTCTATACTTAGTCGCATTTGTATGCTCGCGGGTTCCCAGGTGGTGGACTGAGAAATTCTATATCCATATTTATCTTCATGTCACAAGTCTAACCAACCGTTGTTCATTTCCATACTTATCCAATTTTATGATTGCGGGTTCCCGGGTAGGCGTTATCGAACTCTCATGCCCCGTGATCGAAGTATACATCTTGCACCCAAAACTTGGGTGATCTACAACTCGACCCCGGACTACTCGAATTCGCAAGCCTCACTCTACCTACGATGACTCTATCTGACCACCCCACATTTCCATACTTAGTCGATTCTTCAAAGTTTCGCGGGTTCACGGACTCCCGGGTTCACAAAAGTTTCAAATCATTTTTCGCTCCCCTCCATCCCCGCCACCTTCGCCCCTTCCCAACGCACATTAATTATGCTTTTGCTAGTGACAACTCACCACAGATGTTTGAAAAGATTGGCATTAATAAGTGGAAAGATCGAGGACATCTCCCATTAAAATGCATTAATGGGGAATATTATGGAATCTGATGAATTTTTTTGTGTCAATCTTGAATTGGCAAAAAAATGTTGGTTATTTTAGTTTTTTTAAGGAATCATCGTAGCAAGAATGCAATATTGTGTTAGCCCACTGTCATCTACAAAGGTGTTGACATGATGCCCCTTTTTAGTATTGTGCATATATTACAGCTTGGCATATTTGAGAATATGCTTGCATATGAAAATGTTAATCCACCCTTCAAATTTGAACATGGTTTGCATTTGGGCCACAAAAAATACTAATAAAATAAAATAATATGAACAGTGTTTAAGTAAATATAAACAAATTATATTTTAACTTGAACCTGATTTTGTCGAGCTCCATGTATATTACATAGCTAACAACATTTTTCCCATAGTTAATGTTTATGGCCGCAAGTTCCCAGATTGGCGCTATCGAACTCTCATGCCCCATGTTTCGTGATATACATCTTGCACCCAAAACTTCCATTTTCTACAATTCAACCTAGACTCCTCGAACTCGCAAGCTTCACTCTACCTACGATGAGGTTGTCTGGGTCCGTCTGACTGCCCCACCTTTTCATACTTAGTCGATTTCCCCTCCACCTTCTCACACTCTCCAAATGAAAATTGATTACACTTTTATTAGTGACAATTCACCACACAGTTTTGAAAAGATTGGCATTAATGAGCAAAAAGCTCGAGGACATCTCCCATTAAAATACATTAAACCAATATTTACGGAAGATTATATTACCATCCTCCAGTGTTCATTCTAAATACCATCACACAATTACTATCACATGTAGAAATACAAACAAATCTTCATCAAAACATTATCTTTTCTCACAAGCACCCCACATACACCCCAGTCGCCTGAACTGAGCGATATTTGGATCCATCAACTAAACCTTCTTATTATCGAATTGGCAGAGGTCAATATTATGGAATCTGTATTTTTTTTTTTTGTGTGGATCTTGAGCTTGGAAAAATTGTTATTTACTTTAGTTTTTTTAAGCATTATACCCCGCCTTTCCATACTTAGTCGATTCTTCACCTCCTGTTGTCACAGATTTGCAGGTTCCTAGGCTCCCAGGTTCACAAATGTTTCGAAGCATTTTTTTTCTCTCGTCCATCCCCACCACCTTCACATGCTTCCCAATGCACATTAATTATGCCTTTATTAATGACAACTCACCAAACACATCGAAAAGATTGGAATTAATAAGAAAAAAGGTCAAGGACATCTCCATTAAAACGCATTAAATCAAGATGTATGGGAGATTATATTATCATGCTCCAGCGTTCATTTTAAAACTATCAGGAGAAAAGGAACCTTCTCATCACCTTATGTCTGGAGCTCGAAAACATTTATGTGGAGATACCCTAAATATTTTTGGGCTGAGGACCAGAGTTTTCAGTGATCCAGAGCTTATGACTACTACTCGTCTCCTTCTACCCAAAAGGAAGTCATCTGGACATCTGGAATTTCACAAGCAGGTTGTGTCCCTGAATTTTTTGACTAAAAGGAGTTGGTCACATGTTGTGCCAAAAATTATAATCCGAACCAGGGGATTATCCAGTTGTGGGACCATTCGCGAGTCTCCCTATCGCCTCAAGTATTTCTAAAGATGTTAAGACTTCCCGACCCAACGCCTACTTTCAAGGGTGAGAATTGCAGAGAGTTAATAAAGAAGTATGATAATGAATTGGACCTATTTCTAGAGTTCTTAGAGAACCTAGCGGTCAATGCTGGGGACATGACCAGATTACAGGTTAGTGCATTTAAAAACCCTTTCTGGGAAATTGCATGGCTTTTCACGAGGATAATGGAACAAGAAAGTATAGCCAGCATCTCTCGGATGATTCTATATATTTTATATTTTACGGTGAAGTAACAAGCCATCTTCCATTGGGGCAAGTTGATTTCCATTGAAATCTCTTCCCGGTTATTGCAATACACAAGGCAGAAGAAATTATTGATGTCATCTTATTTAATTTTCGTGGTAGCACATTGTTGTCCATTCCCTGGATTATGTATGTGTAAGAAGTTAAACTGTGAATTTGACCCAGTAACCTTCTGGTACCAGATATTATGGAGACGCAATGCCTCCCAACATTTTTATGTAGTCTTTAATGATTTTGTTTCATTTTTTAAAGGATTGATAATTGGAAAGGATTTTCCTCGATTATCTAACCAGGCGACCAAGTTCCTGGATAGGAAGGGAACACCAGAATAAATGGAGAACTATAATTTTATAAGGATTTTTAGATCCAAACAAAATCCTTGCTTCCTTCCATGTCACATATCTGGTACAATGTTTTTTTCTTAAATAGCAAGCGAGTACACCTACTGGTTGCATTTTTTCCATGAAAAGAGAAAAAGGAAATTCATCCCTTTGCCTTGGAAAGTTGGGTATTTCATAGTCAGGAATATGAAAAAGATTTACGGTTTCGCGGGCCACTTCCATGGCTTCAATTTTAAATGTGTTTAAAAAGTAAAAGGGTTTGACCGTGATGGTATTTTTGTGGAACACCTATTGGTTGTCGTTTTCAACAGTTCTTTCACTGACACTATCCTGAATGAAGATGAAGATAACGCCTCAGTAATTCCTCATCGTGACACCGGCAACTTGGAGACAATACTCATCACCAATGATTCATATAAGAAGAAACAAAAAGGCCCAGGTGAGAAAAGTTCCCAATCCCCGACCGCCACACCCAAGACTACAGCATCTCAGAGCAACACTTCAACGGCCTACCCAAGCAAGAAATTCACACACAGTTCTTCAGGAAGAGGAAGAGATAAGAACCCTCCCTCCGAAAAAATTGAAAGTTCTCACAAACTTTCCGCGAGCAAAACCGAAAAACAATAGTGCAAGAATAGGAGGGACCGAGGGGAGAAATTGATCTCCACGATCTGTCCCTCGAAGATATGGAACTAGAAATTGACATTCACAAAATGTTCTCCAATGAAGACCATCTATATAATATTGTTCCACATAATCCTAAGATGGAAATAATTGGGACCGATACCTTGGACGAAGAAGAGTCCTTTTCATTTCAGAGCGTTGTTTTTTACGTCGAATCCAAAAAATTGGTTATTGAAAAGAGAGATGTAAATAATAAGAAAGGGAAATCTTGTTCAGAGATGAACCTACAGAACATGCATCCTTCCCAGATCTCCGAGATACACCGAGCAACTGGACATGATCTAGACAACTCTATTAGTGGCCTTGAAGCGGAGAGCGTCAAGTTAAAGGAGTGAATCAAAGAATTAGAGGGAGCTCTAATGCCTTTTCCACTATTTGCTACTCCTTTGGAAATAATCGGGCCCACTGCACCTATGGAAAATTCAAAAGGATCAGCAAGCCTTCTCACATCAGCCCGAGGCTATGTGGAAAATAATATAAAGAGAATAATGGAATTAATAATAGAAACTTGGGAGATGTCAAAGAGTATGGTCTCTTTTGGAACAAGAGTGCATGCTTTTCATGAGTATCTGCAAGCAGATCTCAAGAACAAGCAAGGTTTCTACCTCAATGTAGTTGTACCATTTGGTGTTAAAGTTACTGGTATGATGGAATTCAGAAGAAGAGAGGAGGATCTCCCTTCCTCGGATCGAATAAACCAACTAAACGCATGCTGGAAAGAAAAGGTAAAAAACTTGAATGGTATCGTTCAAGCATGTAACCAAACCATATCTAGAAGAGATAAACTATTCAAGAGGCTAACTGAGATATATCTAGCTGGCAGCACTAATGAAGTCCAAGACCCGAAATTGATATTCAACTCATTGTTTTTAACCAAGAAAGCATTTGATGATCAAGTTCAGATCTATAAAAGACTGTCATTTGAAAATTTCTATGGCATTCTTGAATATGGTGAAGATGACGTGAAAAACTGGCTAGTCGGTTATTCGATTAAAAACCAAGATATTCAAGAAGCATTGTACAACTTCTCTATTGATCTAAGGGACTTGGAAAGTGAATTCTTCAATATAAAAATCTGACATGAAATCAACATGGCGCCTATGAGGAGCTACATTGAAGAGTGGTTCAAAAAGGTTGTCGACAAGATTACCAATGAAGGGAAAAGGACTGTAACGACCCCATCATTACGACAACAAGTGAAGCAAATATTTTTTTTTGTTTTCAGGAGTTAAGAGGCAAGAAGGCGACGACGACAACAGTTTAACCACACCACTGACAACGAACAGAAGCACGCAACCCAAGTAACAGGAAACTGCGACACCATGCACAGACACAAGGGAAACTGGGCAAACAGGCACAGAACACCAGGAGTAATGACCAACCACTCGACGCAACAAGACACACCTACAAGCTTAAGGGACAACTTCCCCTTCCCACCATAACGATGTTGACAAACAAGACTAAAACCTCAAGGCGTGTGAACCAACGCATGCGCCTAAGTCAACAACACATGCGCCCAAGTCAACATGCGACGCTCAACCATGCTCACATGGTAGGCACCGACTCCAACCAAGATATCATTTTTCGCTAACCCATAGGGTGCACCATGATCCCCACATCAGGAACCATGTCATCCCAAGAAGAGAGGCACGACAATAACCCTGGGGAAAAACCAAAAGGGACCAAGGCTCAGATAAAATCCGACGTGCTAGGAAACGAATACTGACTGGGAGACTATACCTACCCCCACACAAGGTTGATGAGACACAAGAGGACAAAGACAAGGGGTGACACCAGCCCACACGACATCGTCTCTAACCCCACCAAACACCTAGGATAACCGGTCCATGATTACATTATAATTTAATATTAAAGAGCGTGTCAAGTGAGTAGCCTAAACATAGTTGGGTCATCAATGTACCATCAAATTAATCTTAAGTGCAATCGTAGTTGGAAAGACACGTAAGACATTAACAAATATTACTATATAGCATTTAATCAGCATAACTAGTCATACCACTAAATGATCAGAGGCTAGGCATTCAACCAAGAGGAATAATACAATCTTCTAATTAAACATATATATCATTTAATCACTATAAATGACCATTCCACTAAATGATCGCTACCTGAAATGACGGATCAGATGCTAGGCATTTAAAACTTGATATAATAACACGGTGATTGATTGAAAGATATATAGAACATTTAATCACTACAACTATGACAGTATTGCCTTGGAAATATGACATTTAATCAATATATAACATCGAAAAATACAGTACTGCATTATTTAGTCTGCTTAATTATGGCAATACAAATACTATACCACAGTTCCATTCTAATTGATAAATCAGTTTAAACAAGGTTACCGCGAGAGGACCAGACTATTCTAAATAGTTAAAGGTTTTCTAAACAATTTAATGCTATCTAAGGATGCTGTTCTAATCAGTTAATGTTATTCTAGTCAAAGTAAAAAAAGGGTTGGTTGTCATTAAAGTTCTTACTGGCCAAGGACGTTAACCCGCAGTCGGTGATACAGTTATAACAATCAAATATAACTGCCAGAATAAGATGTAACAGTCATAATAGTCGAGCCATAAAATTGTGGTCTTATCATCTAGCAAAATCGCCAGGTATACAAAGGCAAAACGTAAGCAAATCCAGGGGAAAAACAAATCACAGGGGTTCAGGCATATCGAGAAGCAGGCAATCAAGGAGAAATTCTTGTTGTGCTTTTTATCGCTCAGTTTGTAGGTTAGGCCAAGCAGCTGAAAAGTAAGCATCAAACTGGCGTAACAGGAGCTTCCCCACCCACTGTCACCTCGATGGGGGGATCTTTCTATTTAGGGTGGCTAAACCCAGGGGAGACGTCCCTAGCAATCTGGGGTTTTGAAAGGAAAAGGTTTAAAGGATCAAGGCAAGTTTTCCCTTTCACAGATCACCGCCAAGAAGATAGTCAAAAATGAAGAAATACCACGGAAGAAGCACCTGTTTGCGAGACAAGGCAACAATAAAACTAATACATGCAAGTAGTGGTTAATACTTCATTTGTCAATCAATATCAATATCTAATATACATGAGCATAAATAACAGTAATTATTGACGAAGTCAATGATTGCAATGATGACAATGGCTTATAATATTACTTGTCAATAAATACAGAATGATATAGCATCTAAAAGAGATGATTAATCCTTGAATTAGCACAATGCATCCAATATCATTAAATGCTCATATATGACAGGATTGTTGCGTCAAGCTTACTATAGGTGGTGTCAGCTTTCTTCTAGGGTTAGTTCTATAGACAAAGAGCTCAACGTTTTGCAAATAGGCCAATGAAAATTATTAGCACATCAATGTCTATTATCAGATGACTAAGCCACAACGTTTTTAATCAACTAGGAGTTCAAGCAAGGCATGACGTCATCATTAATCTAGGGTTAGTAGACGTTAGGGTTAGTTAGGGTTTCAATTTTAAGAGTTTTGAAAAGT
>ML795502.1:36266-63872 GCA_009831015.1 Picea engelmannii | reverse complement strand
TTCTCTCAATTGTAATCTTATAATAGACTATTTTCTCATTATTTCTCAATATTACAATTGAGTGACTTAGGAAATTAGAGTTCTTATTTGATCAAGATTTTGAAGATTTGGATCAATTTAGAATTGGACAAGATAGATAAGGACATCCTTCCACCATACATTAAACTTGGATCATTGTGAAACTTTACTCATACCTAAAGGTTATCAATAAAGGTCTCAAGAAACTTATCATTATTAAATATAATGTAATGTAAATGCTACATATAAGGGTATAAAAATTATACATTATTTTGAAAAACTATTTGTGTAAATTTTAAATGAAGTTCAAATTTAGTATAACAACTTTATTTATCTAATCATATAAAAATATAGTATTATTATTGATTAGGTAAAAATTAATTATGTGATATTAAGTAGCTTTGACAATTTGTTACTTAAAATTCTAGAAGAGTACGATGTATTAGAATTCAATTATACTTTAGAGTGCAATGGATAAGACTAATATATCACAATTTTTATTTATCAATTTATTTTAATAGTTTTTTCATGACTTCAATTTACACATATGACATTGTTAATAGTTATTAACATCAATATCTTTCCAATTCTACTTCAAAAAGTGGAGTGACCATTTTCATTTATGTTTTTTTATTATTAAAGTTTCAAATATTTTATCATTATTTTAGCTTTTAGCTTTGGGCTACATACAACTACTACTTTAAAAGATATAAGCAACTTTGTTTCTAATTTTACTTGTATTGGTATTAAATTACTTTATCATCTAGAAATGTAAGTAATATTCTTACAATTTGAGCATCCTAGAGTGTGATTGATGCATTTTTATAAATAGATTATACTCAAGACTTCAAGTTAATATTTAGTACAGAATTCTACCACTTTACTTTGGAAATTACATACTACATTACGTGATTTGTTTTGCATTAAACTGCATAAAATTGTAGCAAAGCACAAAATATTCTTATACAAGTTCATTTCGACAGAGAGTAGAGAGTGTAGCATGCGCATGTACTAGATGATCACTTGGATTCCTCTAAAGAAAGGGCCCATAAGAAGTTCTATGGAAAAAGGCCTCACTGACACTCCCACCAAACATTTTTCAATAAATTGTCTCATTTTTTAATTGGTAACTTTTTCCACTAATGCAAGCCTTATACTAAAGCTCACCTTCTTATAAATCTAAGCAACATTATGACACTCACTATAAGGAATATCCAAAGTAACCATCTCTAGTAAGAACATGCCAAATGAAAAAACATCTACATGTTGATTCTAATCATCTTCATATAATTATGGAGTCATGCATTCCAGTGTACCAATTATAGAGTGTGCAGCATGATCATTTTCCACAATAGCAGTAAAACCTAGATCCTTGATCTTCAGAACACAAGTATTACCATTCACAAATATATTGTTGCAATTCAAATCTATATGAATTATGCAAGGGTGTTAAGTACCTATACCAGATCTGCAAATATACTTCAATGAGACCAAAAATAAACCATAAACCATTCACCATAACATGAACACAAGAATATAGAAAACCCTTGAGGTAGGGTAACATCATATATTAATCCTTAAGGAAGGATAACACTCCTCAAGCAATGCTTGATACATTCACAATATTCTTCACTATGCTTCATTACATTGCTTACACTTCTTTATATAGCTCTATCTATCTCATAGGAACCCTCTAGAGAGTCTTCTCACATTTATTACATCTAACTACCTTAGTGGTCCTTTATTAATATAGTGGACCTAGTCCACCTTACATTGAATGACCACATTCTCATATATTAAATGACTTCCACTAATAATACATAAGAACATTTCCATTGGGTACCTCCCTAGGTATCCCATATTACCTCTCTAGGTATAATACATTCTATCCCCCTTCACATGTTTCATCCTCGAAACATGAGAAGAAACCATACTATATGATTAGCTAAGCAATGTAGCCAACTGGTACCAAGTACGATCATCCATCCATCCCAATGGAAGTAGAACATGATGTCCATCCGTTGTCTTTCTACCCTGATCTTGATCTGCATTATGTTGGTGTTCTCATGGGATTAGTTCTCTAGCTTGATGTCTTCTTGTAGTGCTAGTAGGCCTCCATGCACCTCTTGATCGGTTTCCTGTCTGGTGCCCTGCTTGAGCATAAATGTGTTTATGCACACGCCCTTGCCTTGATGATTGTTGTGTCTCTAGATGATGTGGATGGTGATATACAACAATTGTAGGAATTTGTTCTTTTTTCTTCAAATCTGCAACACGTTGTGCCTTTGAGTCAATGACCTCCTCAACTTCATGATTATGTCCTTCCTGTAGTTTTTCTTTATCTTCTTCTGTAGACTCTGCCTCTGATTCAACTTCAGACTCGGCAATAACTTCTTTGCTAGATTCCATGGGTCCATCTTTCTTACTAAGAGACACATCCTGCAATGTAATTTTTTTTTCTTGTACCACAACTTCAAAAACTTCTTTTGCACATTAATATTAATAGTACCCATTGATTATATCCAAGGATATCCCAAAAAAAATCCACTTCATCCATATCCATAGCATAAAAATCTGAATGCAACACATATATATCCATATTGAGCTTCAAATCTTAAAAAATTTTAACATTTTCACCCTCAACCTGTGTGGTTTGGATATTCTTTGCAGGAATTTGCAATCTATTAACCAACTGAATATTGATAAAATTATGCATGCAACTAGGGTTAATAGAAACAATAACCTTATCCTTATGAATACAACCCTGAACATGTAATATAAATTTTCCACATGAAAATAAACTCTTAGTTATGTATTTATCCTTACTCTTTGTATGAGACCACTTGTCTAAAAGTAATTTTTCAAGTGCTTCCTCAAAAAGTGACATCCACTCAGAATGGTTAAAGGATTTCCACCATATGAGATAATCACCTTTGAAACCCCAGTCTACAAAAGATTTCCACTTCCCTTTCCATTCTGACTTGTGGGACTTTAAGAATTTTTCAATACTAGGACCATAATCTTTTCTTGTAAAATACATCTTGCTAAGAAAAAATCTTCAACAAAAAATAGGGTGTAGAAATAACTTACTGCAAAAAATCGATCCCAGAAATGACAACTATCCATATACCAATCATCACAATCGGCCTCCAAATCATACCAAGCATATATTTCTTGATTATATTCATCCCTAAGGTCTGCCATAAGAAATATCTCATGCATGCTATCCAATGAATCTTGATTATTACAAAAACTATCATTGAGGCCATCTGTGAGGTCATCTACAAAGTCATCCAATGTGTCAAACAATTGGGCTTTGAATGCTTCAGTAATATGTAGAATTTCTTTGAGGGTTTGAGAAGAAATAGCCATCTGAGCACCCTATGAAAATTTATGAACTTTGCAGTCTCGTTGTCGTCACGAAAAAATGCCAAAAAATAGAACAATAAATTACGACAGAAAATCGCGGTTTTTTCCGGAAAATTTGTTGAATTTAAAATGCTCATAACTTCACTTCTCGAACTCCGTTTCAGTTGATTTGTTTTTCGAAATTGGGTATTTTTTTTAGAGGAATTCAAATACCCAATTTGTTTTTCCAAATTCATCTCATAAATCTTCATATCTGAACCTGAAGTGCGTTGCCCTCTTTTTCTTCCCTAGAAAATTTCTGCAAAAAGAGCAAAAAAATTATTTCCTTCTTTGGCCAAGGAAAGTGATACCAATTGTTAAGTACCTAAACCAAATATGCAAATATACTTCAATAAGACCACAAATAAACCATAAACCATTCACCATAACATGAACACAAGAATATAGAGAAAACCCTTAAGGTAGGGTAAAACCATATATTATTCCTTAAGGAAGGAATGCACTCCTCAAGCAACACTTGCTTGTTACAATGACAATATTTTTCACTGTGCTTGATTACATTGCTTACACTTCTTTATATATCTCTCTCTATGTCCTAGGAATCTTCTAGAAAGTCTTCTTACATTTATTACATCTAACTACCTTAGTGGCCATTTATTAATATAGTGGACCTAGTCCACCTTACATTGAATAACCACATTCTCATATATTAAATGGATTCCACTAATAATATAGAAGCACATTCTCATTGGGTACCTCCCTAGGTACCCCATATTACCTCCCTAGGTATACTACAAAGGGTTAGGATTATGAATATTTCCAATATCTAACATGTCCAATTCTTCACTCTCTTCATTGAGACATGTTGATGCTTCTGATGGTACTGCCTCAGGGTCCCCAAGGTGCAAACCTCAATAATAAAATTCACATGTATCATGCTTGGAGGTTCCCCTTTTATTTTGAATGTAAACTTAATATCTACTACATACAATACATAAATCAATTAACCTTTTGGACATGGAGACCAAGTTAGGTATGAAGGGAATGTTGAAATTATAGGGGTTTGTCTCTCATCGATTCTTAAAGTGGATTTAGTGAGTTTTATTACATATAAATACATTATTATTACTTAAATGTTAAGAAAATTGACAACTTTGTCAATAACATGGATAGTGTTTTAAAATGACTTCGAGTAAGCAATGTCGATTAAAATGCATAACTTCGTCAATAATGTGGATGGCCTATCCACAACCAATTAGTATACTAAGTAATGTTGAGAAAAATAACAACTTCATGAAAACATAGATGTCTTTTAAAAATAATTAAGTAAGTTAATTCTAATAAATAGAAAAATGTGTTTAAAGACATGCACAGAGGAAAGATAGATGGTGCTTTAAGAGCTTTATGTAAGGTCTTTTCTTATGGATGGTAGTGGGAACATTGTTTAGGTGGGCATAAAGGGTTGAGGTAAAATTTTGCAATGTCAAATGTTGTTTGTCTGCTCAATGGACAAAGTGGTGAACAATTCCATGTTTCATTTATACAAGTTGAGACGCCTTGGGGGCATTCAAATTGTTAAGAACCTGAATAGATCTACCAATATAATCACCACAAATATTGAATACACAATAGATCCACAAAGCAAGATAGAAGAAACCACACTTTATTACTACCAAACCCTTGAGGTAGGGCAACACCATACAATGGATCATATTATGGAAGGGATCATCTCTTGTTCATTGGCCTCTTCGAGAGGGCATCCTCCTATTGAGCTATCGCTCCAAATACAATAATTATTTTTATTTCTCATTACATTGCTTGAACCCCTTTATATAGTACTACCATCACCTAAGAAAAATCTAGAGGAGGAATCTTCTAGAAGTAGAACCTTCTAAAAAGTAGAATCTTCTAAGAAGTCCTCTTACATTTATTATATCTAATTACCCATTTATTATATTTAACTACCATAGTGGATCTTGTTTAATAATATAGTGGACCTAGTCCACCTTACATTGAATGGCCTCCACTATTATCACTATGGGACCTCTGCCCCCCCCCCCATTNCTACCTTACATTCCACCCCCCTTATGAAAGTGTTGTCCTCAACGCTTGAAGTACAACCATATACCAGGGTCCCATGGATAAGTGTGGACCATAGTGTTGAATTAGACTAGAGAACCAAGGTCCCATTGAGAAATGGAAGTCATCATGTTGTAGTCCAACCGCCATTGTAAATCAGGGTCGCATGTCCAATTTCTCATGTGAACCCCACATGGAAGATATCAACACCCAATAACCAACTGAAAATGATGCTCTCAATATTCACACCTATCATGTGGATCCAAATAAGAATATCCATCCACATAGTGAGAGATGATCAAAGATGAATCTGGAATGAACAATACCATTGTAGAATATGCAGGCTGGATGTTGGTAACTAGCTTCTGATGTGGGACATTGATGTTCTCTACAGAAGTTGGAGTAGAGTCATCAAATAAAATATGGAAGTGGTTGTCATCCCAGAAAAGACAACTATCCATATACCAATCATTGCAATCGACCTCAAAATCATACCAAGCATATATTTCTTGATTATATTCATCCATGAGGTCCGTGATAAGAAACCTCTCCTGCATATTATCTAAAGAATCTTGAATACTACGAAAACTATCATTGAAACCATCTACAAGGCCATCCAATATGTCATTCAATGTGTCAAACAATTGGGCTTTGAATGATTCAGTAATCTGTAGAATTTATTTGAGGGTTTGAGAGGAAATAGCCATCTGATCACCCTATGAACTTTTCGATCCCACAGTCATCATGAAAAAACTCAAAAAATAGAACAATAAGTTACGACAGAAAATCGCGGTTTTTTCTGGAAAAACCCTAAACAATTGTTGAATTTAAAATGCTCATAACTTCACTTCATGTGCTTCGTTTCGGCTGATTTTGTATTTGAAATTGGGCGAAATTGTGAGAGGAACTCAGATCTGTAATTTGTTTGGGAAAATTCGGCCTCCAACTACTATAGAAATAAATAAAAAATCACGACGCCGTCCGCGGGAAAAACCCTAAAAAATTACAAATTTTAAAACTTCAATATCTTGACTTCCCAGACTCCGTTTCAGATGATTTTTTTTTTCAACTTGGGTGTTTTTCTGAGAGGAACTCAGATCTATAACTTGTTTCTGCAAAATTTGCACAGAAATTTACCGAAAATTTTTGGAATGTTGTGGCCCTTTTTTTTCTTCTCAAAAAAAAAAAAATCTACAAAAATAAAAAAATATTTGCCCACAATGTCTGCCATGGAAAGTGCTCTGATACCAGTTGTTAAGAATCTGAATAGAACTTGTTAAGAACCTGAATAGATCTACCAATATAATCACCATAAATACTGAATACACAAAAGATCCACAAAGCAAGATAGAAGAAACCACACTTTATTACTACCAAACCCTTGAGGTAGGACAACACCATACAATGGATCCTATTATAGAAGGGATCCTCTCATGTTCACTTGCCTCTTTGAGGGGACATCCTCCTATTGAGCTACCGCTCCAAATACAATAATTATCTTCATTTCCCATTACATTGCTTGAACTCATTTATATAGTACTACCATCACCTAAGAACATTTCAGAAAAGGAATCTTCTAGAAGTAGAACCTTCTAAGAAGTATTCTTGCATTTATTATATCTAATTACCCATTTATTATATCTAACTACCATAGTGGGCCTTATTTAATAATATAGTGGACCTAGTCCACCTTACATTGAATGGCCTCCACTATTATCACTAAGGGCCCTCTGGGCCCTCCCATTACCGCTCTAGCTACCTTACACAAACACAATATCTTTATAATCCGAATTAACAACACTAATATTAAACCTCCCTCTAATTACTTCAGCATTCTCATTCTCACGCTTAGGGAGTATGGTAGTTATTATTATTATTTAGATCAATAGGAGCATTGATTTCCGTGAGAATATTATGAAAATGATTCAATGCATTAATTGATTGAATAAATTATATAAAGAAAATTAACACAATGATAAATGAATTAAAGTAATTAGTTGCATTGAACGATAAATGAATTAAAGCAATTAGTTGCATTGATTTAAGTGATGATACAATAAAAAATGATTTAGCATAATTGAAGTGTTGTATTCATTTTAACAATGATATAACATAAAGCATTAATTAATTGAATAAATAATATAAAGAAAATTAACACAATGATAAATGGTAATTGAAATTGATATCCACATATTTGTATCACAACACCTCTTAGAGGGTGTCTTAAATTTATTTATTATAATCTTTAAATTCATATTATAAACCTATAAAATGATACCAACAAAACAAATATTACTAATTGAGTATGTTAGATTTTAAAAAATCTATTATATATCATTACATTGGTAAATTTACTATTACATTAATATTTACTATTATTATTTAGTATTTACTAATACTTCTATTATTTTAGTATTTATTATTTACTATTTACTGTTACTATTTTTATTTAGAACAGAAGGAGCATTGATTTCAGTGATAATACTACGAAAAATGATCTAGTGCGTGCATTAATTGATTGAATAAATGATATAAAGAAAATTAACACAATGATAAATGAATTAAAGCAATTAGTTGCATTGATTTAATACAATAAAAAATGATTTAACATAATCAATTATTGTATTCATTTTAACATTAATATAACATAAAATAATAAGTTGCATTGATTTCAGTGATAATGATATAATATAAAACAATAGGGATGGCTCTGTGGTTTCGACTTTAGTATGGTTATGGGGCTAGGTTTTTCGTTGGAAAACCCTAGCCCCCAAGCACCCCTCTCTCCCCCCTTTTTTGGTTCTGCTTCCCTGCCCACTATAGACTCTACTCTCCCCTTGCAACCTTTGTCTCTGCGTTGACAAACTCCCCCTTTCCCTTTCTTCCACATTCCCCTTTCCTTGGCACCAACCCCTCCAAGACCCATGTACCCTCCTCACTCCCTGTCAAGTTTCCTCCTCCATTGATTCAGCACAATGGAATGTCTAATGGAGGAGATGGAGCTTTCGATTACTTTATAGGTTCGCTCCTGGGCACTGAGATTTGGTCCCTCCCCCCTTCAAGCAGCTCACATCATCTTTCTGGCTATCTATCGTCACCATCCTCCCCCCGACGACGTATCTCACCCACCAGATCTGTTGTCACATCCCCCTCTCGTAGCTCCCCCCTTCTCCTCTCATGAAGATCCCTCACACATCTCTGATGAACCCGTACCTTCACACACTCTCTCCAATACTCACACTGCCACTTCCTCGCATGTGCCCCCCTTTACCCTCCTAGACAATGCTTCCTCCACTTTGGACCTGCCTCTCTCCTACTTGCCACATTTTTTAGCATCGCAACCACAAGCAGTTTCCTCACTGGGAGGATTTGTTAGCTCCCTCACATCTAAATTGTTTATGTCAGGGTTGCACTAGCCACCTAACCCTGACTTCGAGAAAACCGCCATCGCGATGAACCCTCTACGAAAGAGTAAAAAATGCATAAAGCGACGGGAAGGGCCCATAAACCTCACTCTAGGCGATGGAATAAAGCTCAACGAAATCATCACCATGCAAAATACTACCCTAGTTCGAAGATTTGTTAGCTCCCTCAAATCTAAACTGTTTATGTCAGGGTTGCACTAGCCACCTAACCTTAACTCCGAGAAAACCGCCATCGCGATGAACCCTCTGCGAAAGAGTAAAAAATGCATAAAGCGACGGGAAGAGCCCATAAACCTCACTCTAGGCGATAGAATAAAGCTCAACGACATCATCACCATGCAGAATACCACCCTAGTTTGAAGATTTGCTAGCAAACGGTCATCCCCAAATTCTCTCAAAACATGGAATGCGACAAACTTTGCTAGTCATCTAGGGTACCAACGCTCTAGCCTCGTCCTCACGAAAGGTTGGCTTGCTTGGACCTTCAGGTCTAAAGCAAACTCATTTGTTATTCTCTATGGGCATTGGTATTACGAAACTCGGGCCATATTTATGAAACAATGGACTCCTAACTTTAATGCCTCCTCTGTCCGTCAAGAAATCACTCCAATCTAGGTTAGGCTTCCAGGGCTGCCACTTTCCTTTTGGACCGAGGAAATATTTCAGAAATTGGATCCGCTCTGGGCCATTTCTACAAATCAGACCTCACCTTCAAACAAACTGGGTACATGGCCATGGCACACATATTAGTCGGACTCAAGTCATCATGCGGCCTAGCGGACTACATCCCCATTCAGCACCAAGGTCGCACCTTCACGCGGGAGCTAGATTATGAAGGAATTATGTTCAGATGCAGTCGTTGCCACATCTATGGCCATCTGGAAAAGGATTGCTCATTGCTGGAAAAAAAAATGAAAAATGGGTTAAGAAACCAACCACGCTCTTGCATGGGACCTCACCCCCACCCCTTCCTCCACCAGCTCCTCATGTTGAGTCTATGGGACCTTTTTCTTGAGGCTAGAACCAAGCGTCCCCAATCGAAACTCGGTGACTACCTACCTCCTCATCGCCAACAGATACCTCGGGTAAGCATTTCTCTCCCCCAACCTCTTTACCTCCTTCCTCTCCTTATTTTGATTATGGTACTCCTGGTGCTCCCGATTTCACTCTCCCCGCGACCCTTTAGACATTTCCTTTCTTGTTGGCCTCTCTAGTATCATAAGCCATGGCACGTCTACACTTATCTCCCTTCCACCTCCCATCATCTTTGACCAACCCCCCTCGACATCTCCCCCACTAGCCTCCATGCTTCCTTTCTCCACTCCTACAACCATCTCCCATTCTCCCCCTCCACTTGAAACTCCACCCCCTCCCCTCCCCCTCCAAAATACAATTTAAGGTCCTCATCCTGTGAATCATAAGAGGACCCCATCAACACTCTGGGGGGGTTAGGCATGCTCAAGGGGACAAAATCCCATTCTCAAAGGAAGAAAATCTTATTTTTCTTAGACTCAAAAACAAGCTTAATCGAAAATTCGGTCCAGGAAACAAAAATCTCTTCTTGGGGCACTTAGAGCATCGGTTCCCTCTCAGGGTTCCTATGATTTTCCTCTCACATAACTGCAGAGGACTAGCCAATCCCTCCAAAAGATTGGCTTTTCGAAGACTAGTCGACCTTCATAATCCTAGTCTCCTTATTCTTCAGGAAGCAATGATAGACGAAGATTAAGTTATGAAATTGTTTTCATCCTCCTTCCCCAATTGGAACTTCATAGGGTTGGATGCATCTAGGAAATCAAGCGGCCTCATCATTGGATGGGGAAAAGACTCCCTCCAACTCACCAACTCATGGGCCATGTCGGTTATTTTGGGCACAAATTTTGTATCCCCTTCCCATCACCTTTTCTTCCTCTTCATTAATACCTATGGTCAATACTCTAACAGGAAGGTCTTTTGGGATAAACTCCTCCCCTCTCCCCTCCTATCCTCTGGGAACATCATCTTGGGAGATCTCAACTTCACATTGGGCTCGACTCTTGTAAAATTTGGGGTCCCTTATCCCACCCTAACACTAGCTAATTATTTCATCAAAAAATTGGAGGACTCAAAATTGATCGATCTCCAACCAATCAAGTTAGCCACCACCTGGCGAAATATGCAATCTGGAGATGCCCGCAATGCAAAGCAACTTGATCATTTCCTCCTCCCTGAATCTTTTACACGGGAAAACTATCCCTTCCACCAATGGATCTCTTTAGGAGGAGTCTCTGACCACTCCCCCATCCTCTTCGACCTTGCCCCTGATCCAAGAAAACCCCCAAACCCTTTCAAATTCAACTCTTCATGGTTGGAGCATCAAAACTTCTTGGACCTTATCAAATGCACTTGGACCCCCTACAATGAGGAGCTCCATGAATCCCCTCCATTACAATTTCTGGAGAATATCAAAAAATTCAAGAAGGCCACTATTGCTTGGCAAAAGGAACAAAAACTCAAAGAAAATCAAGCCCTCCTGGAGATAGAACAACTAAAATCTTGGCTAGAAGAAGAGGTAGATTCAAACTTCATTGAGGAACAAAAAGCAAAAATCCTTCTTTTGGAACAACAGGGGAATGCCACTTTTATATCTAGAGAAAAGGAATGGAGGTTAAAAGCAAATCCCTTTGGCTTCGAGTCAACGATGATAACACTACGTTTTTCCATCATGTTGCCAATGGAAGAAAAACAAAAAATATAATTTGGTCCATTTAGAGAAGTGATGGATCAGTGACCATGAAATTTGAAGATTTGGCAACAGAGGGCAGCTCACACTTCCAAAAAAAATTCAAGGTTGATCAAAGATCGACAATTGAATCCATTCTATGGGTTGTCGGTGTCTTCTCCAGCTTTGTGGATTAGGATCAAAATGACTCACTAATGGTGGAAGTCATAAAGAATGAGCTCCAAAAGATTCTATACAGTTTCCAAAAAGACAGAAGCTCGGGGCCAGATGGTTTTTCAATTCCACACTGGCACCTTCAACATTCTTGGTGATGACCTTCTCAAAACCATAGAATACTCTTGTACCACAGGACAAATGTTGGCCCCTTTCACTCCACTTTCATCACCCTCATACCGAAGACAGACAATCCACAAGCCTTTAATCAATTCCGCCCTATCTCTCTCTACAACAACATATACAAAATCATCACAAAAACCATAGCAGTTTGTTTAAAAGATATCCTTGCAGATAAGATTTTTGGAGAACAATTTGGCTTCCTGCAAGAAAGGCAAATTCACCAAGCTATTGGGCTAACACAAGAATTACTACACTTGATTCATGTGGGGAGACAAAAGGCTATCACCTACAAAGTCGACCTTGCAAAATCTTGTGATTGTGTCAGCTCTCTCTACATCATACTGCTCCTCAAACATATGGGGCCCTCATACTCCTTTGTTATATGGATTCTCAACTGCATCACCACCACATCCTTTGCCATTCTTATAAATGGATGGGCATCCCCATTCTTCAAAGCAGAAAGAGGGCTCAAGCACAGATATCCACTTTCCCCTTTCCTCTTTCTCCTAGTGGTTGAAAGCTTAAGTTGGCTCATCTCAAATGTTGTTTCTCAAGGACTTTTCGAAGGCACACAAATTGTTGGACATGCATTTTTGATACAGTTTTTCAAGAAAATCCCAAGTATGGAAGAGGTGCGCAGCAACAAAAGGTAGAAGGGAAATTAGGAGCGGAGTGCGTAGTAAGGGCACATCCAGGATTGAAGTGCACAGTAAAAGCATACTTAGAGGAGAATAAAACAGGAGAATAAAGTGGACGAAAAGGAAGGACAACAATTCGGCATGCAAAATCAGGGAAACGCACAAAAGCAAAAAGACCAGCAATCGAGAAGGCAAAAGCAACATGCATACGTAAAAGCAGGAAAGACACCACGCCACAAGTTAGACGGAAAATACTAGTTGGTCACACCGGAAATACCACCTAGCGTAATTGTTGAAGGGGACATGCTCGGAAAGATTGTTGCCCTGAAATTTATAGACCACGACATCACAGATAAACAGAAGTTTCTCGCATTGGCATGAGAGAAATATGTGTGCACCAAAAGCGTACCAAGGACAGGAGGAATCCTGCTTGAACCATGGACTTGGGCGAGAGGACTAGAGAGATTAGGAATACTGAACCTGCTGGAGATCCTGCATTTGGCCGAAGTTTGGAAATAAACGCTTGTGTCAAAATGCTACTAAGTTGTGTCCGCGGAGGAACATTGTGGCTAGACCCACCAATATCCATTGATACACAATTATATGCACGGATCACAGGCATGTCGAAAGCAGGAGAAGATCAGGCAACATTGCTCACAAACAAGGCAGGGGAGAAAGCACTAGCGGAATCTATGAAGGATAAGTTTCACACCTTCATAGGGAAGAGATGATGTTGTGCACTTCACGATGCAGGTCTTGGCCTACAAATTGTTGAGAAAATGTTGCAAGGATGAAGTGTCAGCCGCAGTAATCGCAATTATGGAAAAATGCGCAGAGGGGGTCCAAATGAATCGGGCCACATTTTTGGTAAACTAGTTTTTGATAGACTGAGCAAAAGCTCGGGAGAAAGGCACGAAATTCCATTATGTATGGCTTCTCATCTTGATTGCACTAGTTGGATGGAGGGAACCTGGTGATTACCAATGTATGAGAACAGCCAGTAGAGGTAATGCAACTGCACTGTATGCAAACCTATGGCATACAACAAACAAGAGGAGACAAATAGATAACAATGTTGCATTCTATGTCTACTTTGACATGATTAGGTACATAGTAATGCAGATGTCGCGCATCACCGCCCAAACGGTAGAGACTTACCAATATATTCCGCGCTTTAAAACAGAGATGCACCACATGTACATTCAAGCTAAAAGGGACCATGCGCACCAGTGGCTGCCAACTAGCTACAAATTGTCAGTGGAGGATGTATGCATGATCGACAATCACTGGGAGGACGACTTGAAAGTTACAGAGGAGCAAACAGCACACTCGGACGAAGGACGAGGAATAACTAGATGAAGGACATGGAAATGGGGAAAATAATGGTGTGGGGAATATGTCAAGACCATCGGTAGAAGACGCGTAGCAAATAGTCCCAAGAGTTGGGGTCAAACGAAAAGACAAGGGGAAGGGCCCAACAGTAACTGCACGCAAAAAGATGAAAGCTCACAAGGTATCGCCTGTCTATACTCTGGCATACGATGACATGGACAAAATCGGCTACCAAGTATGGGATGTCGCAGAGGAGGCCATTGAAGAAGCAATAAAGAGGTGCAGGCCCAATTGATTACAATACAACAACTATTGGAGACCGTCAAGATAGCACCATAGAAAGATGTGGGTGAAGGATTGTCCACGAGTCCGATTGAGGAAGCAGATACCGCCAATCCATTCCTGTCTGAGTTAGCAACCAGACACAGAGTGTTAGAAATCAAGACAAATGCAGTTGAGTTCCCAACACCACAACTGTAAGAGCAAATGAAAGCAATAGGTCACCTCGACGTATTTGTTTCAAAGATATTACAGAGCTTACAAATTGGAATTATGCAGGAGATAAGGCCCTGCATAGAAGTAGCATGTAGAGAATTAATCAAAGTGACAAATGAGAAGGCCCAATTGCAGCAGAAAAATACAATTGTTATGCAGGAAAAGAGCGAAGTTGAAGAAAAAGTGCAAAGAGCGATGAAGGAGAAGAATGAGATCGATAAAAGGGTCGTGAAAACATTAAAAGAGAAGGATGAGGCCGAGCAAATGGCACAACAAATACAAACAGTCGTCTGAAAGTTGTATAAGGAGATCCCTGAAGTACCAATAATAGTATAGGCCACAATGGAGGAGCAGGTATCAAGAATCGACGAAGTCATCAAACGCTTCCGTAGAAAAATTGAGGACTTGCAATTGCACACCACGCCATGGACACCACCAAAAGAAAGGACAGGAGAAGAGAGAATAGCGATGATTGTGTTAGCAAATATTAAGAAGTTGGATGAGGAATGCACAAAACTATGTGAGGAAAGTGCACATATCTGGACCAACCTAGTGGAGGACCAAGAAATGAAGGTCATGGAAGCCAAATTAAGGGATGCGCAGGAAAAGGCGCAAAAGGCTTTCGAAGAGCATAAACACTATCCCACTGACAAAACGAATGACGACCATTTTGGCACAATGGCAGTTATACGATGAAATCGAAAAAAATATGGGACCAATAGAAGATCCTCCAGCAGCGCTTGGGACCGTTGCAAGACGAAGCACTAAGGGTGATAAGGTAACATGCAACTACGTAGGGCAAAGTGAAGCAAACAACACACGACACATAAGAGAAGCTCACGACCTTGACAACACAAAGCATAGAGCAAAGTTTGGGAATCGAGGTAGAAGTAACAAAGGAAGTTGCGACAGCGAAGGACATCTCCCAAAAGTTCATAGAGACATGGAGGAGCACGACGCAACAAACCTAAGAGGCTCGAGACGAGCCACAAGTGAGTCTTGGGGGCTTGTTGGACGGGCATTTTTAATATAGATTTTCAAGAAAATCCCCAAGTATGGAGGAGGTGCGCAGCAACAGAAGAGAATAGGAAAACAGGAGCAGAGTGCGCAGTAAGGGTGCATCCAGGATTGAAGAGCACAGTAAAAGCATACTTACAGTTCGACAAAAACGAGAGAATAAAGCGAGCAAAAATGAAGGACAACGGTTCGACATGCAAAAGCAAAGAGATGCGCAAAAGCAGAAAGACCAGCAGTCAAAAAGGCAAAAGCAACATGCAAACATAAAAGCAAGAAAGGCAAGCCTGAACAATAAGTCAACATGAGTGTCATGAGTCATAATGAGTTGTAATTGGGTTTTGGGGTTAACCAAAGTAGGATTTTGAGCCCTAGAGTCCATGTATAAATATGTAACAGGTTGGGAAAATAAGGGTTTTGTTTGCGAGGAGAGTGAGAGAATACACTGAAAATGAAAGGGTCTATGCATGATTCTTAAGAGAAGTTGCAGAGAGAGGCTTGCACTACATAGCGGCTAGGCTATATGGAGAGGGGGATAACATGATCTATCTATTGTAAGCGCAGTGCGCAAGCCTGAGACAATTATAGAAAGAATAATAAAGAAGCCAATTGTTGTGGATGTAGCCTAGAGTTGAGTGAACCACGTTAATTATTGTGTATGACTGTTTTTTTATGTGATTGACCATGAATGTTATCTTTATGCATGTTAGACTAGACTGATTTATTATGTAATCACTGTGAAGTAGTTATGAATGTTACAACGAATAGTTTATGTTGCAATATACAGTATAATGGTGTTATATAACTAAATTCACCAATTAATCAAGGAATAACACACATGATAATGCGCACAAAGTAGATAAATAAGAATGAACAAGTTAATCACCTCCCATTCCCTCAAAGGGCTGGTGTTTGAAGGGTTTTGTTGGTGAACCTAGGGTCTTACAACCGCACGCCAACACAAATTTATCCAAATTGCTCTCTCACACATCTCATTTTTGTAGATGATATCCTCATATTTTGTGAAAGCATAATGTTATTATTGGAAAACCTAAAGAACATCCTCCACGAGTTTTTTCTCTCAACAGAGATGCAAATTAATCAAGAGAAGTCGAAGTCCTCTTTGATGGTGGTTTGGGGATTAAATGACCAGGAATCACTTTCCATTTCTACCCTCTTTGGAGTACAAATCAAAAGACCAACAAATTGGCTTAAACATATGGGCTTCATTCTTAAAGCCATTGGATACAAAAAAGCAGATTTGGCATAGTTGTCGTCCAAAGTGGAAAAAATAATACTTTATTGGTGCAACCAATGGCTTAAGTGGAAAAAATAATACTTTATTGGTGCAACCAATGGCTTTCCAAAGCTGGAAGATTTGTTCTTCTCAAATCAGTCATTGAAGCAATCCTTGTATATTGGACTTCCCTTGCATGGGTCCCAAAAGGAGCGCTTCATAAAATAAATCAAATGGCCACTTGTTTCCTCTAGGCAAGTAAAGAAGACTAGTCATTGAAGCAATCCTTGTATATTGGACTTCCCTTGCATGGGTCCCAAAAGGAGTGCTTCATAAAATAAATCAAATGGTCAGTTCTGGCTTTAAAAAAAAGTATCTCAAAACCCAAAGCCAATGGTGGATGGAGCCTCAAGGACCTCTTTACCTTTGCAAAAGCTCTCACAACAAAAAGCACTTGGAGTCTAGTAGATGGAACAAGGCTTTGGCTCTATATAATAAAAGAAAAATGCATCCCTCAGAGGTCTCTCCTGAAATGGATCCGCTCTCCAAACAAATCCTCACAAAATGGAACCATCATTTGAAAAGGCATCATTAACTCTTTTCATACAATTGGACACGGTCTCATCTAAAAGAATGGCAATGGTTCAAAAGTTCTAATTGGGAAGAACCCGTGGATAGGATGTACAAATAATCATATTTTATCAAAGGATTTCGTTAACAGCCTAAAACAAAGAGGCTTTTATTTTCTAAACCAAGTGGGGCACAAAGATTGTTTAACAAGAATTACAAGATGGTTGTCGTTGTCAAGAGAAGATATAAATTTAACAACTACATCCACTCTCTGAAGTCCTTCAACCCTACAGGGAAATACACTCTTTGTCACAATTCCAAGTTGTTGAGTAAGATCCATTCTAGTGGAGCAAAATACTTTGGAAATTAAACAATCCTCCAAAATCGAAAATATCCATGTGGCTACTTCCGAAAAAAGCACCAAATTGGGAAAACTTACAAAAACAATCCTTCATAGGGCCTAGTAAATGCACCCTATGCAAAACAAAAAAGAGGAATCTAGCCTCCATCTTTTCCTTCATTGCCCATTTACAAAATCAGTTTGGCAAGGACCTTTCAGAGGCTCTTCCGAATTGGTTGTTGGAACAATAGAATCAGGAGTAAAGGGCCCTTCCACTCATTGTTTGTTGGGGCATTTGGTTGGCCCACAATCACACCATTTTCAAAGACAAAAATGGATCCAGAACTCAAAGGCCCCTCCACTCATTGTTTGGCAAGGACCTTTCAGAGGCTCTTCTGAATTGGTTGTTGGAACAATAGAATCAGGGGTAAAGGGCCCTTCCACTCATTGTTTGTTGGGGCATTTGGTTGGCCCACAATCACACCATTTTCAAAGACAAAAATGGATCAAGAACTCAAAGGCCCCTCCACTCATTGTTTGATGGGGCATTTGGTTGGCCCACAATCACACCATTTTCTAGGAAAAAAATGGATCCATAACTCATTCAGCCATACAATGACTCAAAAAATTCTCTACTTTACCAAAAAAAAAAAAAACACATCCTCCATTGGGACTAGAGATTTAAGGCCACCTATCAACGAAGAATCTCCTTAGCCCCTTTTCAAAAGTGCTACCCAAAGTACCCCTCTATAGGGGGGACTAGAGGAGTCCTTCACACTTCAAAAAAAATCGTATTCTTTCTTTCTCAACAGATTTAGGAGAAACCACCACCAACAATTTCAATAAACTCATGGCCTTTTATCTCTGTGCCCTTAAAAAAACATAATCAACAAAATATCTACGGAGATTCATTGTTTGTCATTCAAGTCATGAAACTATTGGCCCTTGAACAGAACATGGAGATTCATTGTGTGTCATTCAAGTCATGAATCTATTGGACCCATGAAAAGAACATCAATCAATTGAATATCTATGAAGATTCATTGTTTGTCATGCCCTTGAAAAAAACATAATCAACAAAATATCTACGGAGATTCATTGTTTGTCATTCAAGTCATGAAACTATTGGCCCTTGAACAGAACATGGAGATTCATTGTGTGTCATTCAAGTCATGAATCTATTGGACCCATGAAAAGAACATCAATCAATTGAATATCTATGAAGATTCATTGTTTGTCATTCAAGTCATGAAAGGCACACACGTTCTAAGATCTTACACATTGATACCTTTACCAGAGGAAATACGAGTGGAACTGAAAGCAATCTCATCATCCTCTCATTTCACTAACATATCGCTCAAGACTGTTTTCCATTCTTTCATTTCACTAACATATCAGTCGCTCGCATAAAGAACCCTGGTGGAAACGCAAGTGGAAAGAAGAACAATTCCAATAGTCTATTATTGGAGGGACAAGGACCTAATAATAAGAGATACCAGCCCTTACAACCATCCGATGAAACACTTACTAGCCCTTACAGTCAATTGAATTGCCCGAGTTTAACAAGTAGCTAGTAGACCTTAGTTGGCAAGCAGAGGCCCCTAGAGCCGCGGATCTCATTGGTTATTATCATACTTATATCTCATGTACTGGCATGGGTTTTGAAAAGGTGCATTTCAGATTTCACTATTTCATTTACATGAATTTACAAGAATCACTACCAAAAAGTGGATCAGCTCTCAAAAGTTGGACTGGCTATGGACAAAGAACGCTGAAAAATCATGGCTATGAACAAAGAAAGCTGAAAAATCAAGGAAGAAGACTGGATGGCTCCCGAGAACATTTTCACATCACTTGGACCGCTCTAATTGAGAGACATCTCTTTTTTTTGATGTTTTTGCAGTAAAAAAACATACATTACAAAAAAGTAAGGAGGATATTGGTCCTTAATTCTCACCAAATATGATTATATATTTTTGATATAACTCTGATGTAAATGATATACTACAGACTTCCATGGGATCCCTTCCGGGGATTCGATTTTTGTTCAAAATTTTTTGGGAAGCACCTTTCAATGCAGTGATCAGCTGCAGATCAAGATCAGACAAGACATTGATTCTTTCTTCAGTTTTTCGGATCATTTCCATTTAGGGAGGTATGAGGTCATTGCCATTTAGGATCAGGATATCACCTCTATGAGTACGAAACCACTTACTATGAAGACCATGTGCCTTCGATGGCAGCCTTTGAAGGTAAACCTTTAGAAAATCACAATAAAACCCTTGCCAAGGATCCAAAAACTAACAGGCTTACTCAGACAAACAACATACGGAAAACGAAAGAGCCAGTGATCACAAGCTGCATTGCAGCCGCTTCCTTGCAACTTCAAAAGAAGAAGATGCGACCCGATTCTAAATGAAAAGAGCGGAAACATAAAGTGAATGAATGCAAAGGAAAACATCTGCTTCATTTGTGCTCTACACACTGCTGCTGAATTCTTTTGAAAGAAACCCTGTAACCGAAATACCCTTACAGAGCGTTGCAGTGCAAATAATAACAATATGATCAAGGGGAATCGAAGTGGTTAAAAAAGGAGCACCCATTATCTTGGGGTGGACACCCGCCTGTCTCGGTTGTAAAGGAGAGAGAAGGTTTACCTCCAACTCCACCTCGACAACTCTTCTGATCCTTCATCTGAAACTAAGCTAATGAAACGGAAGAAGTGAAAAGCCGTCCAACATGCAACGCTCTGCTTGCTAACTGCTAGGGTTAGGGTTAGACACGCATTCTGGTTGCTTCTACGCTTCCACTTGACAGTAAAAGAACGACGAATACATATTCTGAGTTAAAACGTACCAAACCAGAAGAAAATCAACTGGATTAAAACAGCAACATAAAGAGAAACCATCTACATCCATTAGCGATTTTCATAGCTGAAATAAAATTGAAAAAGAAGATCCTTACAACTGCAAACGCAACCGTAAAGCAAAACTGAATAAACCGAAATAGAAAGCAAAACTGAATAAACTAAAATAGAAATCCCTTCCATAGAAAGCGCTACAACATAGCGACAGTGGACAAATAGAGCAGAATTACAAGCTGCATACACAGAAGTAATGGAGTCCAAGCATGATCATTAGGGGTATATCAGATTGGTAAAATGGGGGCGCCCATTAAGCGTAACAAGGTAATATTGGGGCGAACGCCCTTCTCGCATTGATGCGAGGGCTTACCTCTCATCCTCTACCCTTTTGAACCTGTACCTAATTTAGAGCTCGCACCAAGTATATGTAACAGCCCCTTGTACTCTCAAGAAGCACCACACCTATGTGGGATATATCTTTAGTAGAGTTCCTTATCCTTTTTGAGGAAGCAACTTGGACGAAGCAACTTGGACGAGGATTGAGTTCCTTGTCCATTTTGAGGAAGCAAACGAATACACTAAGTTGTGATAGTTAAAGGCGTATACCTATTGATAATGGGCACAATTAATGATCTTTTAACCTTATTTAATCTTAAACCCTAATTTGATGGGTATGCATTGAAGATGCTGGCATATTCTTAGTCGTCCTCCAAAATCAATGGGTCAGATTTATTATTCATAACTTTATTGCATTTATGTCCTCCAAAATCAATGGATCAGATTTATTATTCATAACTTTATTGCATTTATCAAGGCATCCGTTAACATGTTTACTTTTTAACATTTACCTAATCACATTAAAAAATTACTGTAAGGATATGTAAATGCCACATTTAAATGATTAAGTAGGATTAAACCGTGCAACGAAACGTTTCATATTACCACAGACGGATTACGGATTACCACATACGTTTTATATTAGGGGCACGGTTTTCAGCGAATATCTTTCGGTGTTCTCAGCCGCGAGTTAGCAGTTGTGCTAGTAATTAACTTATTTTGAGGAAGCAAACGAATTCACTAAGTTGTGATAGTAGTTAACTTAAGGATATGTATCGTGTTGAAATCACTTTTAGGATTTGGAATGTTACTTAAAATTGTTTTTGATTGGTTAAGAACTCATTTTTTTTTAGACATAAGGAAATGAGTTAATAACCCAAAATCCAATGACATGAAGTTGGAACATTAGATTGTAGTGAAAATCTACTCCCTTGCAGATTATTGACATGTTATTTTAGGTGGCTATGTTTTGTCTACACGATGATGTCGCTACACATCAAGACCTTGAAATTGTATCCGTGGAGGCTAGGCCAGTAACCTTGAATATTATAAGCTTTTTCCTACTTTGAAAAAAAAGATTAATTAAGTTATGAATAGAAGCAAATTATCGAAATGTGTATAAAGAAATTTATATTGAAACAACATGTATATTATTGTGTAAAAGATTTATACATTGATGTGTGAGAGTGAGAGTGTGAAAAGGTAAAGACAATAGCTTCTTCTATATTATATTGTATATAAGAATTGCATTTAAGTCAAAAGTGCTTTTTTTTTATTGTTGAAGGTGATTGTGCTCTGTAATTGAAAATGGTTGTTTATCTTTTCTGCATGACATATATTATTGTGAGCACAACACATTTATGTTAGGTAAATACTATTTGTTGAGCGGAGTTTGCACCTATCCCAAGGCAATTAATGCTCAGCAATTAGATCTTATGACATCAAACATCGAACGGGAACAACCATCATTGCCTTGGGATCGATACAAACTCTGCATGGCAAATGGAAGAAGGCTAAACACTCTACATTTTTTCACTTTTCCACTTTGCCATCACTAGAATCCGATTAGACAATTTTTGTCAAAATTGAAATTTTGGATTAATGATAAATTGTTGTTTTTAATGCAGTAATAGATTCAACACCCTCAAATATACTTACTGCAACTAGATTATGCAATGTTAGCATATGAT
Source organism: Picea engelmannii (assembly GCA_009831015.1). Classification (NCBI taxonomy): domain Eukaryota; kingdom Viridiplantae; phylum Streptophyta; class Pinopsida; order Pinales; family Pinaceae; genus Picea; species Picea engelmannii. The sequence goes on along the minus strand of ML795502.1, from coordinate 41,407 downwards.
ATATGTAATTCCATCAAACCAAAATGATTGTTGTCAGATTTCAAACAAAAAATGTCGATTTGCCTTTCATTTATTTTAAGTCGTCATAAAAGGATCAATTCATATAACGTTTAGACTACAACATGGTGAATGGTATTTGCCCTTAAGTTGTAGGTGTGCATGTTGAACAAATACATGCACAATGTAAAGGGAGTGTGTAAATAGTGAATGCATGAATGGCGATTGAAGGTGTATACAATGTGTTCGAAATTGTTCAAAAATGTGTTGGGGTGTACATAAATAGACTATTGGATGTGCACACAGTACAATAAGTTGTATGCATACATAATGTTGAACACATAGGTTGTCAAAAAGAGTGTGTATGAGCTAAAAACTTGGCACATGTAACAAAAAAAATAGTGCTTTAAATGTTTTTTTTAAGATACAGAAAATCTGTAACTCGCTATGATTATCTAGACAAGGTCCATGTTCAAATCCAATTAATTGTCACTATAATTCCTAAGCTAATGATGCCAACTTGCAAGTCAACAACTAACAAGAATCTAATGACTCAATTTAAGATCAATATCTCTCTTGATAGGGCACTTAGACTTCCAACCAAACTATAACAAACTATCGATTATGAAAATGAAACCCAAATAAAAAGTATTTAATTACCTTATTTTACCACTCAAACTACAACCTTTAAACTTAATACCCTAAATTATATGAAAGTTTTACGAGATTTGTTAAAAACGCTATCTATTGGACCTTGTGGCAAGCATATCTTAAAATATTGTATGCCAAATAGGTGATCCCTAGTGCCCAAAAGGCTAAGAGTAAGTCATGTTTGATCAATTATATAAATAAATAAATTACATATCCCCTAATTCTTCAATTAAAACGTTGGTTTTATATAAGTTTTTCAAAACAACAAAATCTCAAAAATAATATATAATAATCAAAAATAGTATATAATAAACAAATAAATGAGTAAGTCGTGCTTGATCAATTATATAAATAAATAAATTGAAATCTCCTAATTCTTCAATTAAGGTGTTGGTCTTATATAAGTTTTTCAAAACAACAAAATCTCAAAAATAATATATAATAAACAAATTTAACACGATAAAGTTATTATAGTTTTAAAAAAATTGAAACACTCAAAATTGAGCTTTGTTACCATATTAAATTACAATAAACCCTCAAATACTATTCAAATAAATTAACATATAAATTTCACACAATATCATTATGGCATTTTCACGGAGAATAGTAAAATTATAAATATAATGTTAATGGTGTTTTGATAGGTGGGTGAAAGTGGAGATATGATGAGGGTGATAAGTTACAATGTGATTAGGTTTGAACTTTAATACATTTAATTTAATCATTAAGGTTAATTTAATCATTAAGGTTGAGGATTGGATGATAGAGGAAAGTGATGAACACATCATTTAATGGAGCTTTTTAGTGTTATAAGCTTGGGAAAAATTATGAAAATTTTTTGTTAAAATTTTTATTGTTGTAATGAAGGTTTTAGAGGATGTGCACTATAACTAAAAATTATGGGTGATTGAAAGTCTTAAATAGTGTTTTTTTTTTTTTTCTTCTTTGTGCACTTAAAACAATACGGTGCACAAATGCATATATATTTAATAGCCATATGTTATATATACTTTCAAAGCATAAGTGTGTATTGTATATTTTGAAAGCACTAGTGCGTATTATATACTTTCAGAGCATCAATACATATTGTATATTTTGAAACCACGTGTGTATTATATGCTTTCAAAGCATTGATGTGTATTGAATATTTTGAAAGCAATAGTGCTTATTATATACTTTCAAAGCACCGATGCGTATTATATACTTCCAAAGCACTGATGTGTATTACATATTTTGGATAACATTGATATGTATTATATTTTTTTAAAGCATTGGTGCATATAATGTATGATTGACCATTGATGCTTATGTATCCTTGTGCAACAAGAAGTCTTGCAAAAGAAAATGATACCAATAATAACAATGGTAACAATATCATAGTAGGGAAAGATACTTGCATTTTAGTTAGGAATGTTGGCACTATTATTACAATTATTAGCACTTATGCATTTTTATATGTGTATTGCACCAATGCACAACAATCATTTAAACATGTTGGTGCATAAATAGGTATGAAAGGCATCATGGAGGTTAATTAAATACAATTTGGTTCATAAATAGGTATGAAAAGCACCATCTACGTTAAATGAATACAATGCACCAATATGTTTTGATGATAAAAAAAAAATTGGTATTGTGGTTGTGCAAATGCACCTTCTTGTTTTTTAATAAAATTTCAATTGATCATAAGAAAACCAAATATTTTTTACAATAATATTATATTTTATATTTTAATTAATGTGTTTGGATAGAATCATTGTGTTACTTGTATTCTATTGTGTTTTTTAAAACTGGAATAGAAATATTATATTATAATAAAGGTTGCAGACTACCTAGCAGCGAGTACATGGATTTGTCAAGTGATTCAAAAAGACAAAATAAGTAGTTCTTTGTTGTTACATGAAGGATTTCACAAAAGACTGCATGACATTTGTTCCAAGTGTTCTTACAAGTAACGTGCTTGACAAAAAATCCCAATAACCTATTGATTTTGAAACATAGGCAAACATAAAACTTAGCAAAAGGCTTGATTGTTATTGCCTTCCTCCTTGCCTGCATATGAGGGTGGTGAATAATGTTGTTCTATGTCCATAGGCTCCTTTGACTGGTAAATTGTTTCCTCTTCTTTTCCTTCAATTTGAATAGAGATATTTGATGCATTATTGTTGGAGGTTGTTGACAGACATTCCTTTCGAAGATTCATAGCCAGATTTCTCAACATGTTACATTTAGCTTCAAGAATGTCTAGTCTCTACTTCCAGTGGACTAAAAGACCCATTATGTTGCCACATTGAGAGATACAATGATGTTCAATTTCATGTATCTTCGTTGTCATAGAAAGCAACGAACCCCTATTTTCATGAATAACCTCTTCGTGGCTTCTCATAACTTGTCTGAACTCATGGATATCCATGTTGTCCATTTTGACTTGCTATGTTGACTCGACAAAACAAGGAGTGATTGTACCTGAATTGGAGCCTTTGTGTAGTTAAAATGTCCTACAATCTCTGTTTGATACAAGTTGAAACCCAAAGCATGTATTGTGGGCTCCAACGAAATTAGAACTGAAGAAATACAACATGGGTGATATTGCCAGATAAAGAATGATGCAAAGCAAGAAACTTGAGACAGGAACCTTGAACCAATGACAAAATCTACCCACATAGGAAATCCTCCAAAAATCCAAGACCGCGTCTCTGCAAGGGAGGCTCCTAAAATCCAAATTGCTACTAAACCAAGCCAACATTCCAAGACAAAACCCAAAGCCTAGACAAAGGATACCACTAATTCCCAAGGGAACGAAACCAAAATTGGTCGTGAGCAGGTAAATAAGCATTTCAAATGAAAAATGATACAATGTTGCATAGGAAAAAGTAGGCCAAGGCTTATCCCTAAACTCCAGACTAGCCACCGAATTGCTTATCCAATAGAGGACACTATTGAAAAATTGGCAAAGTAAGCTAACAAGAATCCTAAAGATAGAAGGAACACTTACCATAGAATTGGCGAATGCCAAGACCAAGACAATTATGCGTCCAATTCTCAAATTTGATTTCTCCATTATCCCACAACCTCTATGAGGTTTAAGAATGTAATATTCTTCACTTGGGGCAGAGATTAATGTGTGCATGAAGCAAGTACCAATTGATGTCCTTGGATCACCTAGTGTATGTGTTGCACCATGTGCATGGGGGGTCACAGGGGGTTCCAGGGTAGCGCCCTCGAAGAAAAAAAAATTGGCGTTTTTTGTGTCCGTTTTTAGTGGTTTTTCGGCACATGGTTTTCGCCGATGGTTTTCTAATTCTGGTTAAGGAATTATGATTGTTGACTAATCTGGGTCAATGGATTAGGGGTTATATATATATATATATAAACAATGATGACATGATGAATAAAAGAGAGATGCAACTCTAAACAGGTTGGTGGTGTTCCTGGTTTGGGTTTCCGGGGTAAAATCTTTGTGTAATGTGTGTGTGTGCCATTGCATCTTTTATTATTATTATTAAGAATCTATTTGCAACAATTTGTACAAGGTTAAAATCTACAAAAATGCCCCAAAGGCTTAGAGCTAGAGCCCTATTAGCCCATGTTTTTGTATTCATTTCAAACTTCTTTGCACATGAAAGAAAGAGATGTCAAAGAAGAAGCCTACTTCCTTATTCATTTGAGCTATCAAGACTGAGAGCATGTTATCCAATGGGGAGATTATGCCACCGTGGAGTCCTTAACTACCTTGAGATGCTTAATCTTAACGTCTCTGGCTACAAGGATGCCTTGCAGGAAAGCATATGCCTATGCCTGGTTGTTAGTGGTCTATCCAAAGACTACATGCATAGGCAGCTAAGGTTACGATTCCCCCTCACACCTGCCACCCCTTACTATATTTTATTGTTAAGACAAATATACCAATTAATTACACCTATGTTCATTGTAAAAATGTAAGTCGTCCATATATTTAATTGGCAACGTGACATTTTACAACACTAGAGATTGTAATAGAATAAGAAACCCATTTTATTATATACGAATAAGGGACCCTTTGTCATACAAAGTGGGACAACATAAAGGTCCACGACAATTAAAATGTCAGTAAATAATTGTTACAATTATTGGTAACTCATTCACATACCAATTGTGACAATATGCCCTTATTAAATAAAATATCTAATTTTTACTGATAAACATTCCAAAATATAAAACTTGTAACATTCAATTATATTGATCATCATTCATATCTCAAACTGGTATCATTGCTCGAGTTGCTTGCATGACTGATTTCTTCATCACTTGCAGGGGGCATTGTACTTGGGTTATTTGCAATGTTTTGTTGATTAACTTGGTTTTGTTCCACCTCTTCATGTTCCATCTACAAACACAAAAATAAAGTGCAATGACTATATCTACATTTATAGTATAATATACATAATTATGTAAATTGAAAAAGCATATCATAGCAACGAGTGATCAATAAAAAATACTCATTCTTTTGAAGC
>ML795502.1:23638-36114 GCA_009831015.1 Picea engelmannii | reverse complement strand
AGGGGACATACTTCCACTTCAACCAAATGCCTCTAGGTTTTGGGTCGTTAACTTGTTTCTTTACATCCAAGGAAGACAAATTCTTAGTCAATCACAAGCAGTTTAGGTCATACTTTGTAACCATTTTGAGATTATCTACAACACATCCATATTCTATTTAATTAAAATAAAATATTAATGTAAAACAATTTTTCAGCGTAATTATTAATATATTAACATGATGCAATGAACCCTAAATATTCACGAGAAATTGGTCATTCTAACTAGTGCTCAGGTGATATAGGTCACATATTAATATTGTATTTTAAGCAGATAATCCTAAACATGATATTTTGTGTATCGTACTCCGTGAAAGCCACTTAATGCTTAAATGCAATCAAAGGAACTCTAAATAGATATTTAAAATGAAATAGTGGGATTGAAAGTGGTTGAGCATTTCTACTTCTCATGTGATGCATATCGTTAATGCAACAAGAACAAGTGTTCAACAACTATATTGCACAACCTACCATTTTCAACCTCAAAAGAATTGGATGAATGGTTTGTACAGCCCATCCTATTTCAAATTTCACATAAGAATTTTGTTGGTTTTGGAATTAAACTGATCTTCTAACTTTGTTTTGCTTTGTTTGTGATTACTTGAATTATTATCTGTCCAACAAACCCAAATGTTGAGCTTTTCGTTTTGTTTCAATTTGTGCATTCAATAGTTACTAGATTTAATATTCTCTATGACGAATTTGGATTGGGTTCGTTTTGCAGGGCCCATGCTCTTCAAGGGATTCTACCATATCTTATACCAGTACTACCTTGAAGTGCAACTGGAAGATCATAAGGTTTGGGGTCATGTTGTTTAGAAGGATCTCATTAATTGACATTCATCGGATCCTGAGATTGTTCCGAGTGAATGGTATGATATACAATGTTGTTGGTCCACTTCGACAATGTTACTACCCACAGACAAGCCAATGATTCTCTACACAGGATTGCATGATTCAACTCTACATCTACATAGCATGGTCATTCCTAAAGATGTCTCTGATTCTCTTTTGAGAGAATGGGTGAATATCCCTTAGAATCCTCTTATGATTCTAGAAGCTATGATTCATGGGAGCTCATTCAGGGATCCCAACACTAGATGACTTGGCCTGAATGGAATTGAATTTAGAAAATAGACTCTCCATTAATATATATATTGTTAATAATGGGAGGAGTTACATCTTTCGTGGCAGAAAAATTTGCATTTTTTTCCTTTGAATGCTCTATCTTACAAGTTAGTGGAATTTTACAAATGTCAGATGTGCTTCAGAGGGAGAATGTTGATGTATTGAAGCTAATTATGAGAAGAGGGCACAACAAAATGCCTATGTACGTGTGGAATTCGATGGGACCGAGAGCTGCTCGAGTCGATGACATAGGATAGAGCACTTGGATGTGTCCGAAGTCGATAGGATAGAGCACTTGTATGTGCCCAAAGTCGATCTGAATAGGAACACAATGAAGACAACTGGAGTGGTATTAATCTGGATGGATCTAGAGAACATCACAAAAGTTTCAGAAGTGTCCCAGGAGGCTCAGAATGTCCTCAACATGTAGAGAAAGGGAAAAATTAAAAGTTTCCAAAACTAAGTGAAAATGGAATAATCGCGAAGAGCACGTCGCAATCTTTCTAACGATGCAAATGGCTCATCAAACAGAGTTACTGATCAAAATTTATGAGCGGTCAAAGTTTAGTCAAACTTGGTCAAAAGTCAAAGTGACACGAGGCACCACTACAAGGGTGACACGTGGCACGTCCATACAACTGAGTTGGCATGGGATGACATGGAAAGGATGGCAGACATGTGGGCAAGTTAGGTGATGACACATGTCAGTTTCATGGGCAAATCGGATTGTGACAAGTGGCAGTTTTATGGACAAGTTATATGTTGCCATGTGGCCCAGTGCTGCCACGTGGCATCGTGGGCCACGTGGCACCCCTCTAATGGTTGATGGGTAAAATTTCTATAACTCCACCAGATTCGAGCTCATGACCTCTTACTAGCCCAAAGGCCCCACAAAATCCGCGCTACCACTACACCATACCATAGGGCTTGTTTATAATATGTGTCAAATATTATTTAAGTGTAAGTTTGAACTAAGGCGCCAAAGGAAAGGGGCTAGGCCTTCCGCCCAACCCCTGATTACATGTATTGTGCCATATGACCCTAGTCTTCGCCTGATTAGGGGCTTAACCTAATTTCCACCAAATATAGTATATTCCTTTATTTTTAGCCATTCCGCCAGTTTGTAACTGCTCGCTATATTTAGCGGAGCACGCCCATATTTGTTGTAACCACTTGCCAAAAAGGGGATTCCACAGGATCCGATCCTGGGACCTCCGCCTAACCGCACCCTAAATTTAGCCACTCTAACCAACATGCTAACCATTGTACTTATTACATAACTGCCCGAAAAAATGTATAAAAAGGGGCTTAGACAATGCATTCATAACTCACGAGAGGTGAGACTGAGTGCGCCCGTATGGACTTGTACAACCTGGTACATATTTTTGCACGCAGTTCACGATTTCTCAACATTTATTGCAGGAGTAGTGGCACATAAATCGAGGCAAGGGTGTCTCTTGGGCCAAAAAGTGTCTGACTCAGATCAACAGTCATTTTTAGGTAAAATGGCACCATGAACACAGTGGTGGTATTAGTTTTCTGATTTGAGCAAAGATTTGTAGCTTAACTCCAGAATGAGTCATTTATTGCAAAGGCAGTGGCACGGTAACCGAGGCAGAGGTGTCTCTTGGGCTTGAAAGTATCCGACTCGAATGGAGACAATTTGACAATTATTTTTTGGTAATTCGACAATGCGAATCCAATGACGAGGTTTGTTTTTGCAGCAGACCTTCAGAACAACATACTAAGTTTTGGAGAAGCCAATGTAAGCATGTTTTTCATTATGTTGTTTTGTCATTAAATGTTGCAACATAGCATGCGTGTTACAGATCTGGAGGAGCATAGAGAGGCTGCAGCAAGGCAACAAGATCAACTTATTCCTTCTATCTATTATTTTCTTCTCTTCTTTCACATCAAATCAATCAGTTATATGTGACAGATAAATTGTGGCACTTGCATGATAAGTGGCCAATGAAGCAGTTCTAAATCTCGTGGTTTCAGGATCTTTGTATGGGCTGCATATTTATGCTTGGATCTGAGCAACATATCTAAGGCTTTTGATGGCTCCATGTTGATGGGGGTCACATTTTATTCTTCCTCTTTTTATGTATTGAGTATGTGGGAATGATGTCCATGTCAACATCACAGATGCCTCATGAGTATGAGAACTTGTGAAGCTGTATACATTCCTGATCACACTCTGATCTCTTGTTGTCGTCATGAAAAAGGGACTTTGGCCTTACAACTTGTAAATGAGAGACATCATTACAGCCAGGAGAATAAAGCAGTCAGGCTTTGGAGCATGACCCGAAGAGGTAGCCCACATCGGGTGAACTCCATTATCAAGGGAAGTGTCATATTCATTATGTGTATTATGTTCTTATGTTGTTTTTCCATGGATTTCCGCACATAGGATGTTAAATGCAAGCATGGAATATCACACATAAGGAAAACTAAAGAGGTTTCATTCACTTCGAATTCAAGCGCATAAGACTTCAACTTTACCTTTAATTCAACATCGCTCAAGTAAAACGATCTATAACTAACCCTTTTGAAGGAGTGACATAAACAACCAATTATTGGAAACTTATCACCCCTGGGTTCAAATCATGTGGTATCAGAGCAGGCTTGATATCGATTGCAGGTGTTGAAGCAAAGGATGGCAAGGTCACCAAAACAATCGTGGTTTGATGAGCTTCAAGAGCTCAACCAAATGCTTCAAGCAGAGAATGTTGGATCGAAGACATTGTTGCATGTTGCGGAAGAAGAGAACCAAAGGTTGCAAGAGTAGTTGCAAGCCATAGAGATGCAGATAGGGGAGGCTCTACGAACGAGACGGTGATAAGACCATCTTGTGACCATGGAAACTTCACCAGTTATGGGTGCGAGCATGACAGTGCAAATGCATGCACACTTTTTCAAGCAAATGAAGATGACCTACATGCATCCATAAGCCAAGGAGGATTCCTAGAAGCATCTTCCACCGATCCTTCTCACCAGGAACAACTAGACACATCTCAAGAAGCAGACCAAAGGTCCCAGTTTGAGGTGGAGGTAAATAAACCATGTGTAGTTACTTTCTCGATTAGTGTTGATGATTCTTTTGAAATCCACATGCTTCTTGCATCGACTTAAAGTTGATGAGAAAAATGGGATACGAAGGAGGAGGCCTTGGAACCAATGGCCAAGGTATTGTGGATCCCATCAAGGCAGTGATTTGGCCTCGATATGCTAGGATAGGATATGTCCCAAAGGATGTTGGAGAAAGCTCCAAAACCATTCGAGAAGAAGACCCCATGACAGTCATTGAGACTCCAGAGGTCAACAGTTCATCAAGAGATGAAATTGATTCAGTGCAGGCCGAGAGCACAACTTCTCATGATTAAGGATTTGAGACACCTCTAGGGAAAGATGAGAATCACAATGACATAGTTGAGACCAACTCTTCTTGCCAGTCAGACTCCAGAGAAAACTCACAGAGGTATAAGAAATCTTGAAACTCTAAAATGCCATTTGATTATAAGCATTTTAATCATATAAAATAGATCTTTTGGCATCAAATACCATGCACTTTTTTTGGATTGAGTAACCACGTAGTGTCCTAGTGTTGGAAGAGAAAATCCTTGTGTAGGAAGGTTGTGGCAACCAGGAGAAGGACGAGGATGGCAAATTGCTTTCCACACACGAAAAAGAGCAGGGGGAATGCACCTCTAAGGGAGAAAGGCTACTGCAACCATTGTAGCATAGATGGGCATCATGAGGCCACTTGTTGGGCCTTACATCCAGATCTACATCCAAAGAGGGACAAGAAGACCAGGAAGACACCTCCGAGGGAGACATCTAGTTAGGCAGTACTGCAAGAAAATCCGCCACCAGGAGAAGACCAACAACCAGAGAAAGGACAACTCAGTAAAGAGGACATGTTCGACAAAATGGTTGAACAAATGGGGAAAATCCTTGAGTTAGTCGAGAGTGGCCATCTTTGTAAATCCCATGTTGCGATTCAAACCCCGTAGAAGGGTATTGTCTAAAAGTGATAATTGTTGATATCACTTCTTTTTTTCTGGCACATGTTGATATTGTTAGGCCTTGTAAGGTAGTTTGGGTATGGGTTTCTTACTGTAAGTCCAATGGACATGAAACTTATAATGTAACGACTTTTGGGGACTAAAGGTCCTTTAAGTTGGGAGGCGTGATCTGAATGGATCTAGGGAACATCACAGAAGTTTCAGAAGTGTCCCAGGAGGCTCAGAATGGCCTCAACGGGTAGAGAAAGGGAAAAATTCAAAGTTTCCAAAACTCACTAAAAAATTCAAAGTTTGACTTAACTTTGACTGCTCATAAATTTTGATCTATAACTCCGTTTGACGAGACTGAGTGCGCTCGTACGGACTTTGGCCTGGTACGGATTTTTGCACGTAGTTCAAAATTTCTCATCATTTATTGTAGGAGCAGTGGCACGCAAACTGAGGCAAGGGTGTCTCTTGGGCCAAAAAGTGTTCGACTCGGATCGATCCATGGAGACAGTCATTTTTAGGTAAAATGATGCCATGAACGCAGTGGTGGTATTAGTTTTCTGATTTGAGCAAAAATTATGTATCTTAACTTCAAAATGAGCCATTTATTGCAGAGGCAGTGGCACGATAACTGATGCAGAGGTGTCTCTTGGGCCTGAAAGTGTCCGACTCCGATGGAGACGATTTGACAATCATTTTTGGGTAATTCGGCGACGCGAATCCAATGACGAGGTCTATTTTTGCAACAGAGCTTCAGATCAACAATCTAAGCTATGGAGAAGCCAATGTAAGCATGCTTTTCATTATGTTATTTTGTCATTAAATGTTGCAGCATAACATGCATGTTACAAGTCTGAAGGAGCATAGAGAGGCTGCAACAAGGCAACAAGATCAACTTATTCCTTCTATCTATTATTTTCTTCTCTTCTTTCACATCAAATCAATTAGTTATATGTGATAGATAAATTGTGGCACTTGCATGATAAGTGGCCAATGAACCAGTTCTAAATCTTGTGGTTTCGGGATCTTTGTATGGGCTGCATATTTATGCTTAGATCTGAGCAGCATATCTAAGGCTTTTAATGGCTCCATGTTGATGGGGGTCATATTTTATTCTTCCTCTTTTTATGCATTGAGTATGTGGGAATGATGTCCATGTCAGCATCATGGATGCCTCATGAGTATGAGAACTTGTGAAGCTGTATACATTCCTGATCACATTCTGATCTCTTGTTGCTGTCATCGAAAAGGGACTTTGGCCTTACAACTTGTGAAGGAGAGACATCATTACAACGAAGAGAATAAAGCAGTCAGGCTTTGGAGCATGACCCAGAGAGGTAGCCCACATCGGGTGAACTCCATTATCAAGGGAAATGTCATATTCATTATGTGTATTATGTTCTTATGTCATTTTCCCATGAATTTCTGCACATAGGATGTTAAATGCAAGCATGCCATATCACACATAAGGAAAACTAAAGAGGTTTCATTCACTTCGAATTCAAGCACACAAGACTTCAACTTTGCCTTTAATTGCACATCACTCAAGTAAAACGATCTATCACTGACCCTTTTAAAGGAGTGGCAGAAACAACCAAGTACTGGAAACTTATCACCTCTGGGTTCAGATAAGGTATTTGGGAGGTCAATCCAACGGACAACAAAGGAGGCAGGGGAAAGGTGGAGAGCAAAGGAGGTAACAATATTGGTTGATATGTTTTGCTTGATTGACAGGTTTCGGGCAAAATCTCCTCCTACATAGATGCCGAAGAAATGCTTAACCACAACCATGCGAAAGTTATCGCATGGATCGAAACCCCTCAAGTTGATGATCCCATTGTGCAAGTAGAACCAAATACAACAAAATAATTGTTGGTGAGTATGCTCTATTTTACTAAGGATGCCCCAATTGTTTGCAAATTACCTCACGTCAAGCAAAGTCTAAGTAATCATAGAAAAAACGAAAAAAAATTGCCATGCGTCCTCCATTTTCTCAAGGCAAATGAATACCTCAATGTGATTGTCAAATTTATATGATGTGGACAATGTTTATTTTATGACCAAATATAAATAGTCAACGGAGATCATGCACAAAAATCAGGTCTTCATCATACTTCTCTCTCAAAGAGATACACTCACATGATTTCTAAAACCCACTTGAACCGACTTAAAAAATCATTTTATTTTTTTGTAATTTTTTTTAGGGAACAACTCTTGGGAAACCCACCGGGTACTTCCCCTCATTTCGAGGATGGAACCCAGGTTAAACCAGATTTTGTAGAAACCCAAGGCTTTTACAATAGCGTGCTCATTTAAGAGCCAAACATGTCACTTGTGGGAATTGAACTTGGGTGGGAGGAAAACACCCCTCAACACAAACCACACCGGCTAAACCCAATTGACATTTTTTTTGTAAATTATTATTATTAATATATTTATTTGTTTTAAATTTTTGTATGCACACCAAATAAAGCAAGTTTGGAGAGCAAAGTGGACTTATCTATGAGAAAAACAACACAACTAAGTGCCTTTAAACTAAAAGAATTTTAAAATAATAAGTTTCCCCCCAAGTTGTTAATTTCAATCTCACTATTTCATTTTAATTAATAATTAATAATAATAATAAATTTATAATTACAACCTAATAAAATACCAAATTGACATATAAAATCCACAAAACAATCTTTTTTTTTCCATAGAAGCTGGAGGATTTTTATTCATTGAAAGGGAACGACCTAGACCACAAAGTACAAAATAAAAGACCATATATCATTACAAAATTCCAGTTCTTCCAAAATAACTAGCATTCACATGCATATCCTATCTTCATTGTTTCTCCAAAATCTAGAACAACTACATAATTGAACTGAGTAAATCCGATAAAAGATAATGTGTATACAAACAAAAAAACAAACATAACTAATCTTTACGAGTATGATTATTCTGAACCTCCTCGACTCTACTGTCTTCAATATCTTGTGGCACTGTCGGGACATTTAAATTTGGAGGTGTCGACGCCTCCCTTTGGGATGAGCAACCAATGTTCACACATGAATATGATATCCCCTGAGCCAATTCTCGTTGTGCAAGCTACCATTGAAGTGCTTCTAGTTGACCCTACAAAGAGCCTACCTCATCTTAGAGCTGGCCCACCAAAGCCCAGTGATGAACCAAGGTGTCTAGAGCAAAGGAAACTGTGGAATTAAGAGCATTAATTGATATGACTAGATGTTGATGCTCTAGAAATTTGTTGTTCACCATTTCTCTATCATGTTGCCTTTCATATGATCCATTTTCCATGACAGTCTTCTTATTTGAAGCCACCAACTTTCTACAGGGTGGGTGACGATGAAATAAAGGAAAAGCACAGGGCATGCACATACCACATGCTTACTACTAGACCCTCCCCTCCCATAATAATTTATAGACTGCACCCAAGAAAGCCAAGGAGCAACGTAGAGATAACATACAAAACAACATGCATTCTTTCCCAAAATGGAACCGAAGAGCACTGAACAATTCAAGATTATGTTTCCAATTTTAACAGTGTGCCACTCCTGTCTAACTAAGTCAATGCATGCATCTTGTACCTTGAAATCCTCGTCCGGACATGCTCCCATGAATTTTCCATGCAAACTTTCGATCTAGCTAACGACATCCACGGTATCTGCCATCCCAAACTGTACCTCCTCCCCACTTCCATTCACAACAATTATGGCAACCTTCCAATCCTTTGTCTTATCTGCCAAGCGATAATGTCCTGATCTTGTACCATCACCATACGACTCCACCAACACCCATGGGCTAAACTATAATGCCCACCCATAGAACTAATTTCTTGCCTCACCCCGCTATCCAGGAGTTGACAACATTATATCATTCGATATCCTTCCACGCGCATGCATGCATGTGATGACTAGCACCATGCAGGCCCAACGGGCTCCACCCAAGCACTAGGGATTTAACATCAAGGAGGAGGGGTTAAAGATTCCACCCCACAAATCCCGAGAGAGCCAATGGTTAGGCCAATGGCCGTATTGGCCATTTCATTCGCTTCTTTGTTATTTTCGTGAAGTTTGTGGTAAAAATGCACAGTAAGAGTGGATAAATTGCTCCTGATACGCTCAATAAGAGCCTTCAAACCAACATCCCAAAGAGTAGAGCCAGTGACAAAATATCTAATGGTGTTTTTGGAGTCACGTAGAATGTTTAAATAAAAAATATATCTTTGCTTTGCTAATTAAATCTCTTGGTAAAGCGCATAAGCTTTAACCTTGTTATTCATAGTAACTCCAAAATTACAATAAAAATCTATTTATCATATTCCTCTATGGCCATAAAACACCCCTTCCAACCTACCTCCCCTACAAAAACAATAAAAAACCTTGTTATTCATATTAACTCCAAAATTACAATAAAAATCTATTTATCATATTCCTCTATGGCCATAAAGCACCCCTCACGACCTACCTCCCCTACAAAAACAATATTTTTACTACAACTATTTCACTATTTAATTTACAAAAATCTATAAAATCATATAACTTATACTCTAATAATAACTTAACCTACACAAATACTCCCAAACATAATATTTAATATCGGTTGGAATTCAAACTGCCAAAAATGCTAAAACTTCCAAATGAAGATTACGGAACACATTGATAAAGGTCTTACACGGTTAATACAGACTATATATATACGGTTCATACAGACTATATATACAAAGGGATCCAGTCTAACACTCGTGGCTTTTGGTTACACGAGAAATTCAAGCAGTCGTAGAGTGATAGTAATTGAAGTAGGCTTCGGAGATTTATATATATTTCAGGTTTACATCTTCTCCTTCGTACTTATTTCTCTAAAACGCTTACTGTTTTGTTGGAATCATAGGAATGGCTTTAGGATCTGATAAAAATTTTCCAGTAACCATCTTGGGGTTTTACATCTTTTACATAACATGAATCCTTGGTTGAATTTGGACACTGCAAACTTTTTTAGACCAGAAAAAGAGATGTAGCATTCGGCTGGTAAAATAGCTATGCGATTTCCCATTAAATAGGACCCAGAATGTGAGTTCATTTAGATTTAATCCCTATTTAGTAGAGGACGAGTGCGATCTCTGCGTTAAGAAATGATTTTGATGGGCACATGGTTTAGGTTTTGTCGTGTGGCTTCTAGCGAAGTAACCCTAAAAATGGTTGAACGGTAGGTGACCAATTATGGCGCGGCCGTGGAGTGATACAGTCCAATAAAGTAGAAGATTGCAGTGAGAACTATACTCGAGGTGTAGGGTTGCACCTCATAACACGAGTTCCTTTGGTAAATCTACATGTGAGTTTCAGCGTCACCCCTTGTCATGTGTTTGCGGGTTACCACAATAAAAATCGAACCCTGGTAATTGTCACGGTTTATAATATACCAATCAATGGAAAAATGTTGCCGTAATAGATACAAGCGCAATGATTGAACCTCCTTTGCCCCTTTTCCAATTTGCCCAAATCTGGAATCTGGCAATGCAATTTTTGCTGAAGCTTGGCAATGCAATTTTTGCTGAAGTTTACCATCCAATTTGCTCAAATTTGAAATTTGGAATCGGGTGTTAAATTTTTTTCTGAAATTTACCATCAAATCGACTGAAATTGCCGATTTATTCAACATCCTCGATAACCCCTACTACACCTGGATTATTCAACCTATTCATCCGATATATGCAGTGTCATCAAACACATTCAAAAATTTCCGTATGCCCATCATTTTTCGACCGTATAGCCTCCCGTTATTTTCGTTGGACAGTTAAGGGGCAAAACATTGGCCCATTATCCAATGCCCTTGTTAAAACGAGTTGTGGGAATAAGTGCTGTTCACATTAATCGCTTGATTATTACGAGGGAGTGATTGATAGTTAAAAATAGCTGACAACAATACGTGTACCAGTTATATGTGTAGTCTAAACGTTCTATGGTTTTAATTTTTTTTGGCACATTTTTCTGACCAGCTTTGCTCAAAATTTGGTCAGAAATTTAGAAGGATCGTTGGAATTGCAGATTTCAATTGTTCAGATTGCGCAATCCGAGTGTTCTAGAGGTTTTTCACGGTGCTGAATCGATTTATGCATTAAAAAATGCAATTTAAGCAATAGACAATTGCCATTTCACCAACAATTACATAGCCAGATTCTGGTGATAGTTGCCAAAAAAAAGTAAAAAATGTAAAACATTTAGATTTATCCAAAAAAATATATAACACAGGAGTCTGGGAGACTGCACACTTTCCTATCTGATGTTGAAACAAAGTGAAGCGATAGACTGTATATATATGTGATTTTTGGGTTCACAAAATCCAGTGCTTTTCTTCCCAGCAACGAGAATCCTGATGACCATGGGTTTATATATATATATATATATATATATATATATATATATATATATATAACCGGGACTGGGAAATATTTGTATTAATATGTGGCCAAAAATGGTAAAAAGTTATAGAGATAATAGGCATGCTGTTTTTTTTTTTTGGAATAATTCCTGGGGAAACCCACTAGTCACTTCCCCTCATTTCAAGGATTGTACCCAGGGTAAACCAGATTTTGTAGAAAGTCAGGTTTTTTTCGATAGCATACTCATTTAAGAGCTCAACATGTCACTTGTGGGAATTGAACCTGGTTGGGGGGAATGTTAAATTATGAGCTTGATTGTAAACTGTAAGTAATTCTTTAAATTCTGAGTGTACTTTGAACTTAGCTTAACATCATTCATAATCCAGAACAACAATAATCATAAGAATTTACCAGCATGCAAGATCACAACACATGTACCCTAGGGAAACCCTATACAGGGAGAAAAACCCCAACAAACAATCTTCTTTTATTGCATTAACAATGTATGATCACTTACAAATATCCACCATGAAATTCTGCTCTTAAATGAGCTTGCCAGGACGGCTTAGACCAGACTGTATGAGCTGTAGAATACTGAGACACCTTGCTGTCCTATTCTGCTGTTATCAACCAGCACTGAAGGAAGAAGTTGTGCGCTGCCTGGGTGCTTCTTCTTTGTCTATTCTGGACTGATATACACCATCACTGTGGGTGTATTTTGCTGCCCTCTAACAGAAATATATGCAGCCTGCTAACACTGATATATATACCAGCACTGTAAACAACACTCGCTGTCTTCTAACAGATATATCTGCTGCCTTCTAACTGTTATATCTGCTGCCTTCTAACTGATATGTATCAGCACTCACAACCTTCTTATTCTGATATATATATCAACACAGTAAACAAGCA
>ML795502.1:0-15616 GCA_009831015.1 Picea engelmannii | reverse complement strand
CTCCAATATACATTTTTGCAAATAAAGAAAAATTGAAATTTGTATTAATGTCCACTAAAGACCAAAATGGGTCAAAAGGACTAGGGACTACAACCAGCAATAATAGCCAAGCAAAAGAGATGGGTGCGAAAAGCACCCCTACAAGAAATGCAAAAGAGACTGCTTACCAGAAAAAGACAAATCGACGGAGTTGTCATCTGACGAAATTGGATTTTCACTCAATACTTGATCAATTCTCTCGGCTATAGATGGAGGCACTCTTAATATAAACTGTTCTTCCATGATGAAGAGAAGCAAAACTGGGAGATCAAGGAAAACAATCTTACATGAGTCTTTAAAAACCATAGGCAAATAAAGTCGAGGCAGGGTCATCTTCACCCAAATTCATTGTCAAAGCTAAATGTTCCAGGTCTAACTCAAGTTTACATAAATGATAACAGTTATGCTAATACGAGGCAAAATGCAAGAGCTAATCCCAAACCACAAGTCATATTAATGACACCAAACATGTCAAAAACATTAGTTTCAGCAATCAGAAAGTGATCCCTTGAATAACCTTGATTAGTATCATCCTATCCCAAATTGCATTATCATTTAAAAAAGTTAAAGTGGGTGGCAATTTTAAAGGCCGCACAGTTGTCTTCAAGGGCAATAAATCCTGACTCAACAGAATCTGAAAGTTTGTTTCTTGTATCTTCCCATTTGCTAACTTGTTCAGCACCTGTCTGCAGATTTTGGACACCTCTTTCATGATGAGTTGGCCTTTAGCCAGTTAAATAACCCTAATTCCAGTGCTTGATATGAATAAAGCATCACGTTCTAAATCAAATTATAAACTCTATTCTGTCTACAAAATGTGAAGGCTTAAGGCAAAAATCAGTTGTTAGTAAACAGAAACTTATAAATTGTTGATTGGATAATCATCTGCATATTCAAATCAGTCATATAATCTTGGACTGCATGCTTTTGCCATCATTAAGAGAAATTACATGGGCAGAATTTATGTAATTTGCAACTGAAAGCAATAAGGCTTGACATGTTGAAACTTGAAAGTGGTAGAATGGATGCTAACACTCCCTATGCCATGAAACTGCAACTCATGCTCAAAACATAGCCAGGTGCTATTAATTACTTGTTTTTTAACGAATCACAAGGACAAATGATTCTTGAATCTTAATGGTAAAGTTGACAGTTTGTTTTAAGGTTGAGTGGCATACCCTATATCATAGCTAGGTGAAGGAAGCAAGCAGTGGCATACCCTATATCATTGGATTGTATGACAAGCCATTTGGCAACCTAATTTTTTGCATGACAAGTGTTTTGGTAAGTGTTGCACTATGAATTGCATTGAAAAATAATTTTTAAACATAAAAGACTGAATTGGCCTGCTTTCAAACATATTGTATTTTCAATAACCTTAGATAATGGTTTGCTCGTTGCTTCCATACCCATTCACAGCCTACATTCTATCCTATTATGGAGCACAAAAAGACCATAAGGGAGGCACAAGAACTGGTGGCTATTGTTTTAATAAGGACCTGTTACCCCTCATATTTGCATGAGTGGTAAATGGTGAATCTCATCACATGACAGGAGTTTCAGGGGTGACATATAGGGCTACACACCTTTTGCTGGGGGATGATTCACTTTTGGTTGATCTTGGTGATGCAGGGTGCTACATATTGATTCAGTAGATTGTGTGGTGGGTTTGTCTTGGTTCCTATCTCTCTTCATCATTACACTTGATAGTGGTGACCTACTCCTTGATGCTGATGGATGGCCTAACTACTGATGTTCTTGTCTTCATATTGCATGCCTTATCTGGATGGATCGGCTTATTTGATGAGAGTGCTTGCACTTTGCCTCACATGAGTTATCTTAGCATCATCGTACTTGCACATTTGTATGGAAATTGATATTTGTATGATAAGATAGGGTTCTTTATGGATTGAGGGTATATACCTTCAAATTTGCTTGGAGATTGTGGTTGAGATGATGGTTTGATGAGAGAAAACTCACTTGTCTTGTGGATAGTCATGTTTGAGGGCTCATCTATTGTATGTCAGCATCATTTCAGATCAGGAATCATCTTTGTTGACTAAAGCAACCTGCTTGGGAGAGTATTGTTATGGTCATCTCTAACCTGGATTTAAAAGAATCCATTTTGGTCAATGGATATCATTTGTAGTTCTTAGTCCAGATCTGGTTATATATCACATTTGAAGGCTTATTGAGGCAGCGCCTTAACTGTTGAGGATGTCTGGGTATTGTTTCTTTGAGACCACACTGAGTAAATACTGCAGCCTGTCCTTTCAAAGCCATTTCATCTTATGGGGGTCGATTTATGATAAAAGTATAATTGTGTATGGAGTTTTCCAGCCCATTCTCACCTTCACATTGAGTCTGCAACGAAGCACACGAGAAATGTGGCCTGATATTGTTCAGGAGGCCAAGGATGGAAGCCTGGACATCATTGAGAGTTATGTGTACTGGGATATGGATGAGCCCAAACAGAACAAGTACAACTTTGAAGATAGGTTTGATTTGGTAAAGTTCGTGAAAACAGTGCAACAGGAGAATTGGTCCATATGCATGCACAGAATGGAATTATGGTGGTTTTCCAGTCTGGTTACACTTCATTCCTGGGATCTATTTCTGAACTGACAACGATCCCTTTAAGAATGAAATCCAGCATTTCACTGCAAAGATCGTGGGCATGATGAAGCAGGGGAAACTCTTTGACTCTCAAGGGGGGCCAATTATCTTAGCTCACAGATTGACAGTGAGTATGGCAACATTGATGGGCTTTGCGGACCAGCAGGGGAGTCATACATAAAATGGGCAGCATCTATGGCTGTTGGGCTTAACAATTTTTGAAGGAGGAATTAGATCAATGTATAAAATGCAAAATTTTGAGAAAGGGCCGACCAGTTCCTATGCCAGTAAGCACTGTGGCCGACCAATCATTTTTGTTGTCAAGGAAAAAGAAAAACACACACACACACACATATATATATACCTCGTATGCCTTAGACTAGCGCGCCCATGCTGAGGGTTTTAGGAGCTGGTGTTGTCATTTGGTGGAAGCGCCCAGGCCTATTTACAGAGCATATTTGAAAGGACACCTGTAGCAAGAAACTATCTCTCAGAATGATCAGAGCAGCAATCTGCATCAGCACTGGGACGGGCCTGATCTGATAAAAGGGATAATTCCCAGCAAGTATTTTTGGATTGTTACAGCCAATCAAAGACTGGAAGTTGTTGGAACCATTCTGCACATGTTCTCATTACCTATAGACTATTTCTGAGCTGTCCTGAAGACATTTTTGAGCACAGGGAAGCACCCAGCTTGTAGACATGACATGTAACAGCGGCACAAATTCAATGATTCCTGATTGTTTCTGTGTCTAAAGCTCCAGCAGATTCAAGGCTTAACTTTACTCTCAGATTCAAGATATAATTAGCCCAGATCTGAAATTTCCAGCAAATATTTTCAGCTGTTGGATCATCCTCTTGATGCCAATACTGGACCTCAAAACATCAAAAGGTGGTACAGGATGCAGCACTCTACAGCGACTATTGACCACCTATTTCAACTAGGTGTCAACGTCATGTACCATGGTACAACATATTTTGAAGACTTATGTCTCAGCAGGGCAAATTTTGCCCCCAGCACATCCTTCTATGTACTCGGAATGTCCGCTCCCCTGCGTAGGATAATAATGTAATATGCTAGCATGGATCAATTTTTAGTTAGTTGCCTAGGACTTTATCATTAGGGAAGTCCTTTCATCGAGTGTTTTTTTTCCTCAGGTAATTAATCTTGCCTACCAAGCAATTTTAATTATCCTTGAGTTTTTCACTCACAAAATCCTCCAAAGTGGTGAAAGGCATTCTAATGATCAAGCCCAAGGGTTGACTAAGGTTTAGGAATGTTGTAAATGACCATGCTAGACATCCTCTAGAGTCTTGCGGAATTCCGTTAAGTTTTGATAGGTTTTTTAATTATTAAAATTTTTCATTAATTGGAAATTTTAATTAATTTTGATGTAAAATGTAAAAAATTGGTCCTTGTGGATTTTGTATAGGGGTGTGAGTACTCAAATCAAATGGAAGATGACCCCCTACACCCTTGGGCCAAGTTTCAGCTCAATTGGACAAGTTTTTCTAGGTCATTGTCCATGAGGAGTCTAAGTCAATCAAAAGTCAGCATTTAATTGGCTAAGGTAAAAAAGCCAAATTTTGTAAAAGTGACTAAAATCATGAGAGAAAGTGGGGAAATGATTTCTAATGTATTTCCTAAGTTGGAAAAGTGAAAATCCACTTAGAAGACCCNACCCCCCCCCCCCATGCCAAGACAACAACCAAAAGTGTGTCTCCCTAGTGAAAAGTGCACCCCCCTTCCTCATGAACTTAGGGAAAATTAAAAAATTAAAGTGAAAAAATGCCTAAAACCCTAAGTGTGCCCTTCCTATAGCCTAACCTCATATTTGACAAGTCAAAAGGGGTTTTCCCCTTCACATCTCATCCCTCAAACCCTAACTCACTACCAAAACCCTAAAAGTGTCTCTTCCTTGACTTGTTCTCTTTCTCTTGGATGAATGACACTTGTAATTCATCCAAGACGGGTCTCTCCTCTCTCACTCGTATAAAAGAAAGTCTCCCCCCCTCATTTACACATCTATTCTCACAACAACTTTACTATGCCAAAATCTCTCCCATCCCTCTCTCATTCTCTCTCATTTTCTCTCATGATTCATGGTGCCATTGGGCAAATCTTTTCTTGGTGAATAAAATAGAAGTTTTGGAGGATATCTTGTGTCTCTTGGAGTATTCTTGGAGCCATTGTTTGTTGTTTATGAGGTAATATTGTTGCAATTTATTTCTTTTGTATTTTTGCTTGCTTGCATTTTTACTTGGAAACCCAAGCAAAGTATTTTGTTTGGGATAGATTAGTAGTAGTCTTACTGTTAGTCTTTGTGAGTTATTTCTAATTGATTTGGAAAGTATTCTTCAAATTATTAGATCATACTCACCTTCTTTGTATTTTGTAGCAAGGGTTTACAAAAAATCTACAGGTTACCATAGGCTTGGAGGAGTAGATTTCAGATCTTGAAATCCATATTTTTCAGCCATCTAAAGCTTCTATATTTTCCGTTTTTATTTTCAGCCACATCTATCAGTTTTTAGCATTTTTTTTCATATAAATCTGCAATCTAATCTCTCTTTTTTATGTTCAGAAATTTTTATTTAATAATTTTTGTTCATTGTAATTATCTAAAATAATCTATTCCAAGTCATTTTAGCAATTTCCAGCAAGAAGATCTTACTGTTTTTTGCAGGTTTTTACAGGTTAGAAGAGGATTTCAGCATATTTTTGGCTCCAACACACTCAAGGAGACATCCAAGAGTCTCGGTGCCAAACCCTCTTCTATACTTCATTTTCTAAACATTGTAAGCAGCCCAAAAGAGTCTCTTGGGCTTGCATTCTTTTAACTTTAAATTTCTCTAAAAATTTTAAATTAGTTTTATTGTTTTGCCCACACCTTGCATAGTGATTGGCTTTGTCATCCATGCAATATCGTGAAGGCTAGATTAAAGTTTAATTTTCTGCTTTACTTTTATTTACCCACCTTGGCCAAAACCGGCTAGATTAGTTGTGAGGTTGTTCTTTTATTTTCAAATCATTTAATTTATTTAAGTTTGTCCACACCTTGCATAGTGATTGGCTTGCCATCCATGCAATATCGTGAAGGCTAGTTTAAATTTTAACTTGTTGCAAAGTAATCAAATGTGTGCCCCACCTTTGCCTCATATTCCCTCCCCTTACCACTTTGTGAATCTTGGGTAACTAAAAAAGGGCAAAGGATTGAGAGGCTAGATTAATTAGGCACCCAATTATTATTGCTTCTACCACCAAAAAGGGTGACTTGGGAAGCTACAAAGGGTTGAAGTCGGGGACAGTTTCACGGCACTACGTGTCCTCCTTGTTGAGCGCCCAAGCATTTCGGATTTGACCTATGGAGCTAGGGAAGAACCTTGTTTGTTCTTCTTCTTGAGCACCCAGCACTTCCTTTTGGTTGAAGAGCATTGTTGCTACATTGGAAAAGATAAAGGTCATAGGTCTCTTCCCTATTTTCCCAATTCCTTTTGTGTTGCTTACCATCAAGATGAAAATATTACGCATATGACATCACATGATTCAGTGCCTTTGTAGATAATTTTTGGTCGGGATCACCCTAGCTGGTTGCCTTGAGTATTGGATCTTAGATAAACCCTTTTCACCATTAAACTTGTGAATCTAGTAACTAAATTAGGGCGGCTATAGGGCACGTCATCTTGGTTGATTATATCCCCTAATCCTTCTTTAGAAACGCCCTCTGAAATTGCATACATGACCCCATAGCCCAAGCAAATAAGGGATTGATATTCCCTTTCATCCATCGCCCCAAAAACACAAAATACAAAACATTCTTTTCCTTTTTTGTTTTATGTTGCTAAGCGCACTCTTGCTCCCACTCCATACTACACAAATTGAGCTTACTCAACCATAGGGAAGCTCCCCCTAGGCTAGATTCCACCTAGCCTAAAGTGAGAAAGGCAAGGCTACTGAGGTGACAATGGGTAGCTTGCCTAAGTTTTCCTTGGGGTCTCACACTTGTGATTTGGAATTTTGCACCAAGTGAGAACCTAGGAGGTAACAGGACCAATTAAGATTTGATAGCATTCATTTTTTATCTTCATCACCACTATCTTTTGTTTGTTCACCACTATGTTCACATAAATTTGTGGAAATGTCTGCACTTCCAGGGATTTGATCCCTCTCGGAGGTTGATAGGTCCTAGGTTAAGATGGATCTGTTACTAATTCTACTTTCATTCACATCATTATTTTATATTTATTTTTAATTACTATTAATAATTGACATTTTAAACCGACTTTACAAATTCTTTTTTCTAACTATTATGTTTGTTTGATTTATGCTACATCAGCATTATGTTACATTATGTTACACATCTCTCCCATACTGAGTTGTAGAAACATAAAAGCACCTTCCAGTGCAATGATGTTTCTCAAAGTGTTATACTAGCACTTATTCACAGTATGTGCACTTTCAGTGCATTGAAAAAGTTTTCAATGGAAAATTCCTTTCAGGCTTGTATTGTAGGTTCAATATTTTTCCTTCGGCACATTTTAAGCACCACAAGTAGGACAATCTGAGACCAAGGCCTCTTAGAATGTGCACTTAATCACAGTATACTAGCACTTAATCATAGTGCATGCACCTTCACCTTCAATTCATTGAGAAATTACCAATGGAAAATGCCTTTCAGACTTGTACTGTACGTTCAATATTTTTCCTTTCGGCACATTTTAGGAGCTGCAAGTAGGACAATCTGGTAGAAAAGACTCTTAGATATATCTTGGAAACAACCACGTTCTTTGCACAATCTTTTAAATGCTTGATGAAGAATTAAACACATATGTGTTTGATTTGAACAAAACCAAAGTTTTAATGCTTACTGAAGAACCTTCATATGCCCTTGCTGTACCTTCATACTATTATAATACATATTACCATAGTTTCAATGCTTTTCGTGCATAAATATCCATATGAATTTTGGATCGTGCTCAAAATTATAATCCAGGGACCATATCCAGAGAATGTGCCCTTAAGGGAACCTGCTGCAGTTATATATACACATCAATATTGCTAAAACTGTAGATATTGTGTCGTATAAAATCAAGAAAACTTTATGCTTGTTGGAAGAAAACATCTACTTGTGAAGAAAAAGTTCAAAAATCAGTAAAAATTATAGTCGTGAGAATCTATGTCTTTAAACCCAATTAGGGGTTAAACTTAACATAATTGTAGATGAGAAAGTAAGATGATGTTAAATGCTTCATAACTGATCTGTAATAGGGATGCAAAGATCAAATTGAATGCACTGAGGTCCACAACAAAGCTGGAAGCAATAAATTTTCTATATGAAGTTTGAGCATCCTTAGCTATGGATGTCAAACTCTTGGTTCTTACTACTTGAGATAAAATTGATGAAAACAAGCAACTTGAAAATCGTTTAGAGCTTCATGGAATTCATTTATAAATGGTTGTTGATAGTAACATGCTTACAAGTTCATGTATGAAACAAGCAGAGTTTGGGGCCCAACCTTTTTGCCTTGAGTACATCTTTCCACAGGTATTGCTCCTTTACAAAGTCCGGATTTTGGGGGACTCATCCTTCGAGAGCTATTTGTGGTACCCCTACTTAGCACTTTAATTTTCAGAAGTCGTTGCCTCAGCCAACAGCCCATGGCGAGCCCAATGTTGGTTCTCCAATATGTCTCTATTACTTCAATCTATGGCCATCTCTCCAAACTATCTTCCCCCTTTCATGTACTCCCTAGATGCACCAAGTCAACTCCTACCTTCTAAGTGGGCCCTGAATTAGAGCAATCAAAGAGGACATTTATAAACAATGTATCCAGGTCACCTGGATCGTGCCTCCTGAGGGTCTTGGCTTAGAGATGGCCTTCTACTCTGAGCACATCATGGAGCTAAGGGATGGCCTCATCGTTCGATCTTTGTACACATGCACACATTGGATGCACAACCTTAAGATCCCCTTGTCCAATTTTAGGCGGGCTCCCACCGACTCCAAATTGAAATAGAACACCACATCTGACGATAAAACAACATTTGCCAATTATGTCACTTACAAGAGCTAGAGGCGAAGGAGCACCTCATTTTCTAATGTGCCATCTACTATGACATCAAAGGGAGTTACTATTTCCTACTTTGGGATTCAAGGAGCTCCCTTTCCATTTTTTTCCACTACCCCAATCAAAGATGCCTTACTCTCTTTGTGAGGAAAGTATTCAAACGTAGACCTCAACCTCTGCGCATCCCGTCTTAAAGGGAGGCCTTCAAGAAGATCACCTCATGCTTATCAATGGTCCCATCTGATCAAGGAAACAAGCGGCACGCAGCGATCCATGGTACTTCAAGATCAGTGCACCCTCAAGTTTCCTCTCGAGACCTGTGAAGAGTTGTCATTCCAAGACACAAGGTGCACACCACCAAACCAACAAACAAATCAAACCTAGGCAACTTCAATTAAGATCCCTCATCCGACACACTACTCCTCTCTTTCTTTCCAGTAACCAACCTTCCATTTGAAGCTTATTCCCCACAACCTTGGATATTAGGAGGACTAGGCTTCCCCAATCCTGTGTTCCCCCTGGGATCATGCAACCAAGTCCTCTTAGCCTTGGCCACTGCCTAGAGGATATCATCTACCAGTGCATTTCCCATTCACAATGATTGATGACTTTGATGACAAGTGTTACAACAAAATCTAGCACCCCCATATGATGTAAAGTCCGAAGCATCAAGGGGCTAGTTTTTTGCACTCGGGAAGGCTACCAACTGTCACCTCAGTAGCTCTTCCACCAGTTTTGGTTGGCTCTTCTCCAACTCAAGGGGGCCTTTCCTAGAGATAGAATTGTCAAGGCTATGGAGTGGGGCTCTAAGTGATGCTTGAAGAGTAAACCTTAACAAAACATGTGGTTGTATGAAGTGGTGAAATTATGAATGGTGTGAGAACAAAAAGCTGATGAAAACACCCAATACGAGTGCCTACAAAATCTTGGGCAAAATGGAGTCAAAAAGACATGGATCTAAGAGGGCTAATGCATGAATGTGTAAGGAAAATAAGGGTTGCTATGCATGCCACAAATCAGCCTTAGCTTGCTGAAAATTGATGCAGAAAAGTATCCTTGGAAAGCTAGGAGTGCTACTCTAAAACAAAGCCATGAAGGTGATGTTTTATTTGTTCAAGCAACAACCTAGTTTGTTAGATGCAAGTTTAATATAACAACAATGAACATAAGGGGGATTTAATCCTCACACTACATTATCCAAATAGTAGATTCTCCATTACAAGGCCTTTGTAAGTAGTTACAAGGTTTTCCTACAAAAATAAACAGCATGGGAAAGAATTGCAAAAATAAAACCTTACATAAAATAGATATAATACCTCCAATATTCCATTAAGCTTGCAAAAATAATGTACAATGTAGCCCAAGGGGAGAACTCCTCAATCCACAAATTCTCAACCTACTTTTATAATGGAGAGAGAGCTCCTCTTTATAGAGTGAGTCTCTTCTCTCATAAAATATTATCATTTGCTAACCCCATGACAAGTTAAATAAATATTATAATAATATAGTTAGATCTCTCCTCAATCCCATGGTTGACCATGTTACAACATGCGGAAACTAGCCTCTCAAAGGCAATTCGCCCTCATCTAAAAAGTAGTAGTATGCACCAAATAATGCTCATCAAGCGGATGGACCACCAAAAATAGGCATCAAACCAAGTCAAATGCCAAGTGTCCACATGGATTGCTCCCTCCAAGAATGTGTGCATGCAACCACTTCACATGTGTGAATTTCAATGTAACCAACTCCATGGATGAATGTGCAAGATGCCAAGTGGATGGAGCGCTCCACAAGAAAAGTAGTCAAAACCCCAATATAGCAAGTGGTCCATCTCCAGAAAGCAAATCCAAGGAGATAAGGGCGAATTAGGGTTTTGACCATGCCAAAACTCCACGTAATAATAGAATATATATTTTCAAGAATAGCATGAAATGTCTCCACAAGTACGCCCTCCAAGAATATCCAAAACTAGCAAGAAGAAACCTTCCACAGGTGCACCCTCCAAGAATAATCTCCAAAAATAGAAAGGAGAACAAGTACAAGAGCATGCTAAGTCACACGTGTGACCCTCCTCATGTGCCACACGCCTTCCAATAATAACCTCCATAACCACCCCAAATAAAGTAATATATATGCCAACTCAAAGAGGTAAGGGCACTCTCCAATGAAGGTCAAAAGATGCCAAGTGCAGCTGAAATATCCATGCAATGAAGATGAGAGAGCACCTAGGAGAGGTGCACCCTAGAAAATTGTACCATGTAACTACCTCAACCACCCAACGAATCATAAAATATTCTCCATGTGAAGTGCACCCTAGGAGAATTTGCCAAGGTGATTAGAACTCATCAATAAAATACCCCTCCATATGTTATGTCATAAAGGTGTCCAACCAACCCAAGAGAGTGCACCCTAGAGAAGTGTGCCAACCTCTCTAATAAACAAATAATATATTGCATGCCTTGAAAACTATGCCCAAGAAGGGGGGCACACCACTAGAAAGCTTCAACTAAGTCCAAATAACCATTCCAAGTGTGAAAAGGAAGCATATAAAGTAGGGTGCCCAAGTTATTAACCTCAATTAATCACCAACAAATTAAATCACCATGAACATGTATGCCAATGAGGGGTGCACTTTATAAAATGTTGTACCATGTAAATAAAAGATGTTCTCCCTATTAAAACCCCTCCATGATAACAACAAAACATAGAGTCCAACCTAAAGTGCATCACTTCTAAGGGATCATTACATCAAATCACCATCTAACCTTAGGAAAAGGTTAGATCACCATCAAATTATAATGTAATACCCCCTTTCTAACTCAAACTTAGGAAATAACGTATCAATGAGGGTGACAGCATCATGAAACACATCCCCCTCTAGGTGATGTCTAGCAAATGTGACATTATAAAGTTAAATCACCTAGAAAAATCCCGCATAGACAACACGAATCATCCCACCATCACAACATCATAAGAGAAAGGGACATAAGGAAATGCTAACCCCATCCAATCATCAAATGTTCCCCCCATCACTCATCCAACACATGAGGACCATGCAGAACACCCCTCCTAGTGACACCAAATAATAGCACATTGTCATGCCAAAGTCACTAGAAAACTTCAACAATCATGAAACATATATCTCCTAACCATCATCATATGACCCCTTGGGAGGCTACAACCATCATCCATATCCAAGAATACTAAACCACCATAATGAGATAGTATGTTTCACATCCATCAAAAGTGCAACCAAGGGGTGATAAAAAAGGCAAGCACATGTGAGAAGACCACCCAGCAGCAAGCATAATCACCATCCAAGGATAAGTGACACTCCCCAACCAAAGATCACCGTCAAATCATATAATGCCATGAATAGAAGAGGCTCAATGAAGATGAATTCCCCCCAAGTCAATCTAAAAGCTCCAAGGAGCTGGCATCAAATCTCCATTGATGTGATGAAAATCAAAATGTGGAACCTCATACAATATGAGGTGTAACAACGAGCATGTAATGGGGCCCCCTAACTTGTCTTCTGCATCTAGTTCCAATTCCAGCTCCAATAGGCCTTTGTCATCCTCTCTTCTATTCAATATCAAGAATCACCAGTTCCTAGCATCTTTCTTGCACTTGCACATTATTTTATATCTTCTCTTAGGCAAACATTTAGCTTTTAGCTAGACACTTAGTTCTTTATTTTTCTTGCTTTCAATGTTATTGTAGGAGTTGCTTTCTCACTCGCACTATGTATCTATGATTCTATATTGAATGTACTTTTTTAGTCCCATTGACCTACTTTTGTGGTCATTTGTCAGACATTTATATAATTATCTTATCTTAGCTTAGTTTATCTTACCACCGTGATGATTCCATGATTCTCCTAACAAAATGAAGGAGAATATGAAAAGAAAAATGTTCCTCCTTTTAGAACATTAAAGATAGTGAATATTATATTGGTTCATGGTTATGTGTTTACAAGCCCCAAGGGATAGCTTAGTTGGTTCGACCATTTTCGCCAAGGCATAATGCCCAAGGAGGTGGTAGGATCCATTCCCACTGAGTCTTGCAAGGTTACCAACCACTATTGTGGCTGCCAGTTAATACAACCCTCTAGCCCAAAACTCGGGGAAGAGGGGGAAATATGCAGAATGGCACTGACAGGGTACCAGCTTCCTCATCCTCACTTAAGTGCGGGAAGGAGGGGAATTGTTTCTCCAGAAGAGGGAAAAAAGTGTTTGCTAAAATCTTAAAGGAAAACTAAAGAATAAAGCATATGTTGCACTACCATGGTCTCTTCCAATGAATATGGAAGCAGCATACAAAATAGAGCTATTTTTTATTTTCAATGAGAATTCATAGTGCTAGGCTCCAGGTATGGCCTAGTTGGGGAAGACATGTAATATATATGAATTCTTAGTAAAAATCTTTTGTTTTTTTGTAAAATAAATTCAAACAATAGATGTTCTGGTTATCAACTGCCACAGGAGTAGAGTTGATGAGGATGGACCTCAAAAAGTGTCAGACAACTTGATGTTTAGATCGCAAATTTGTGTCTGTTAAAAATTATATTTATATAACAAGTCCCTTGAATGAATTTTCCATATAATTAAATCTAAAAATATCTACACTTGCCGTAATGTAACCTAGCGGGTAGAACAAACCCTTGTACCATTGATTGGTAGATATAGTTTACCCCTAGTAAACTAGTTTGTAGCAGGAAAAGGATGCTTCTGACTTTATAATATCTCCAAAGCTACTCTAAGAATCATATTAATATCTTGAGTTCAGGCATAGAGTGCAGGAATAAGTCATGTAGCACGCTTTCTTGTGAGAAGAAAACCATAGTAATGAGCTCTACAAATTCTATCTGGAAGCCCAACCTGATGGTCATACTATTCTTGTAATTTCAAAAACAAATGCATAACATTGTTTGAATAGACAATGTACATGGACCTATAATGTAATTTGATTCCTCAACACTTCTTGAAACAGAAAATCATATATGTTTATGCTAATAGCATAAACATATGACCAAAGGTAGGTCAATAGGGCAGCTCGGTATGTAAGTGGTGATACAAAGTGGGAGTGCAAAGGTCACTCCTATAAAAACAAGAATCGGTGCTAACCTAAAATATCTAAGCACAACTATCACAATGCCAA
The DNA here is from genome assembly GCA_009831015.1 of Picea engelmannii. Taxonomy (NCBI): domain Eukaryota; kingdom Viridiplantae; phylum Streptophyta; class Pinopsida; order Pinales; family Pinaceae; genus Picea; species Picea engelmannii. Next base: position 1,732 of record ML795502.1, on the reverse strand, counting down.
AGAAGAAGAAACCAGCATAGATCCATCTTAACCCCGGATCTATCAAGCGCCGAGAGGGATCAAATCTCTCGAGGTGCAAACCTTTTTTAGAGTGCAAAACTTGAGGAAATGTTAAAGGTTTGCACCTCAAGAGATTTGATCCCTCTCGACGCTTGATAGATCCAGGGTTAAGATGGATCTATGTTGGTAGATAAATCACACATAACCAAACAAAGTACATGACTTCAACTTATAATATCTGTTTTGAAATTATGTTATTCTTTTAGGACGGACACGTGTCATTTCTTCAAATAATTAATGCACTGAATCATTTTTCATAGTATTATCACCGAAATCAATGCAACCTATTATTTTATGTTATATCACTGTCACTGAAATCAATGCACCCTATTGCTTCAATGCTCTGAAAAAGTATTTGAAAATCCATAAGGATTTCCTCCACAACAACTAATTTAACGCTCCATTGAATTTATGACAGGCTCCTTGCCAAAGTCCAAAAGTTATCAACTCAACCCAAACTGAAGTATATAAATTGAAAGGTAGATCAATCAATTGCTATACGAGGGCCATATTTAGCGAAGCGCCTTCAACTTGTAATATCTGTTTTAAAATTTGTTTTCACGCTAAATTCATTTCACTTGATGATTTGTTGTATCTCACCGTTGAAATCAATATAGAGGATTAATTTACTTCGTATCATTTCTTCAATTAATTAATGCATCGAGTCGTTTTTCATAGTATTATCACTTAAACCAATGCACCTTATTGTTTTATGTTGTATTATTATCACTGAAATCAATGCACCCTATTGTTTTATGTTATATTACTGAAATCAATGCTCCTATTGTTCTAAATAGTAAATAGTAATATATAAATCACACATAACCAAACAAAGTTCTTGACTTCAACTTATCACTGAAATCAATATAGAGGATCAATTTCCTTCGTATCATTTCTTCAATTAATCAATGCACTGAGTCATTTTTCATAGTTTTATCACTTAAATCAATGCACCTTATCATTTTATGTTATATTATTATCATTGAAATCAATGCACCCTGTTGTTTTATGTTATATCGTTGTTAAAATGAATACAACTACTTGATTATGATAAATCATTTTTTATTGTATCATCATTTTTATTGTATGAGGGACACATGTCAACTCTAGTTGAGCACGTTTTTTACATTTTATATATCTTGATATTATAATTTTTTTAATGTGCAAATACTAATAGAAAAATCACGTATAACAAAACAAAGTACATGAGTTCAATTTATAATATTTGTTTTGAAATTTGTTTTCACTACGTTATTGTTGAATTCATTTCACTTGATGATTTGTTGTATCTTACAGTTGAAATCAATATAGAGGATTAATTTCCTTCGTATTAATGCACTGAATCATTTGTCATAGTATTATCACTAAAATCAATGCACCCTATTGTCTTATGTTATATCATTGTTAAAATTAATACAACTACTTGATTATGCTAAATCAGTTTTTGTTATATCATCACTTAAATCAATGCATATTTTTTTGCATTAAATCAATGCAACTACTTGCTCTAAATCATTTATCATTGTGTTAATTTTCTTCGTATCATCTTCAATTAATTAATACACTGAATCATTTTTCATAGTATTATCAGTGAAATCAATGCTCCTATTACTCTAAATAGTAAATAGTAAATACTAAAGTAATAGTAAATATACTAAACTAAATAGTAATA
>ML795501.1:129016-165037 GCA_009831015.1 Picea engelmannii | reverse complement strand
AAGGATCATTTACAGAGAGCACAAAACCAGCAAAAGATCCAAGCGGATAAACACAAGGTTGAGTGCACTTTTGAGGTTGGTGACTTAGTCTACCTAAGGCTCCAACCATACAGGCAGGCTTCTATAAAAAGGAGCGGGGCAAAGAAGCTCCAACCACGTTTCTTTGGGCCCTACAAGATCAATAGGAAGGTAGGGGTCGTAGCTTATGAGCTGGAGCTCCCACGGGATAGCAGGATACATAATGTCTTCCATGTGTCCTGCCTGAAGAGGGCCCTCGGCCAACACATCATGCCCCTTGAGGTGTTGCTACCTCTAGATGAAGAGGGGCAACTGGTTCTGATTCCAGAAGAGATATTGGAGGTTCGGGAGAAGAAGCTCCGGAAGAGAAGCATCAAAGAGTACCTGATCAAATGGAACGACTTACCCATTGAGGATGCCACGTGGGAGAATGAACAAGTGGTACAGGAGATAGGTTTGGAATTGCTTGAGGACAAGCAATTTCTAGTAGGGGAGACTGTAATGTCCCCCACCTCTTGATGAAGAGGTCTGGGAAGAGTTAGTGGTCTAGACATCCCCACTAGACTATAGTCTCACACAGCATGGGGAAAAGTCAACCAAACTAATGTTATAATTTGAAGTTGACTTAGGAAAAAGGGCAAAAAGTAACTCAATGAAGAAATAGAACGCTAGAGGTTGAGTTAGGAGTTGAACCTGAGGGTTAAACTAACTCAACAGGAAAACAGAATGGAGGTATAAAAGAAAGGCTAGGGCGCACCTCTCATTTCATCTGGGATATTTGGTATTTTGCTTGTTGAGCTCTTGAGCACACAATTTTGAGGGTTTTGAGATTACAAACCCTAGAGAACAACTCAATGGTGAAAGATTCTACTCACCTTGTTCCAAGCTTGGTCTCGGGGATGAAATACTCCACCCACACCATTCTACATTCATCATCTATTCAGGAGAGAAGCAGGGCCGTACCAGTTAGGGTTTTTCCAGCAGGGGCGCACCATTGATTGAGAAGCAGTTCGATCCAACTTATTGAGAGAGCTTTGGGAGATTCCAGCATTAGGGTTTTGCTTGCAGGACCTTGCTCATCAGTTTGGAGGCTTTCTTAAGGAGTTACTACGGCTAGATCATTATCTACAAGTTGGGACAGCTTTTGAAGGATGGAGGACGTTTTGGTGATTCAGTGATTCTCAGATCTAGGAGGCTCTAGCTCAGATCTGATCGTGAAACTTCTCCTAGGGTTTGTGACTGCTCGATCTATCATCCTAGAGAATTTAAGGAGGTTTGGAGGCCTCATTCATCCAGGCCGAATTGTTGGTCCTATCTAGGGTTTCAGGAGGGTCGAACCTGTTTAGGGTTGCAGCAGTTGGAGGAGGAAGACGTGGCATTTGGGCTTCATATTTCAGGAGGGGTTTCACATTGGCCTGATCTATCTTTTGGTGGAGTTTGGTAGCATTCGGAGGTCTTCTTCAGGAGGGTCGAACCCTTGGTTTTCATCTTCTTCAGCAGGACCTACCAGCAGCTAAGGGGGTTGTGCAAACCCTAGCTTTTTGTATTGGATCTCTCATATTGTATTCAGCCTTTGGGAGGCTTGTCTTGTGTTCCAAGAGCATTTTGCAGCAGCTCATATCTTCTATGCTTGGAGCCATCTGATGTTATTCTAGATCTGCTCGTATATTGTATCAGGTTCTTGCTATTTCCTAATAAAGAGGTCAGATATGTGCTTTGTGGTTCCATATCTGTCTGTTGATGAAATCTTGCATTATGTTGAACGAATCTTGATAAGTTGTGTTGAATAACTAAATATAAACCCTAAGGTCGATATATCAGTGGGCATCCTGCATACACAAACAATTAGCAATTAATTCAACGGTTAGCTAGTGTTCTCAAGCAAAAAAGTTGGCTTGGGAACATTACAACTATCTATGATAAAGAAATGTTGGCCATCATGCACGCCTTGGCCAAATTCAGGCAATACTTGGTAGGGGCGAGATTTGTAGTGAGACTAGATCACAACAGCCTTAAGTACTTCTTAGAACAGAAGGACTTGAATGAGAGACAACAAAAGTGGGTTAGCAAGATACAAGCCTATGATTTTGACATTGAATTTGTCAAGGGGAAGAATAACATAGTTGCAGATGCATTATCTAGGAGGCCATCAATTTATGCTATGACTGACATCTCAGTTGACTGGAAGGCCCACCTCTTGGTGGAATACTCCAAAAACCAGTTCGCTTGTCAGTTGATGGATGGGTAGATACAGGATGACAACTTCAAAGTCATAGATGACATCAGCTACTACAAGGGTCGAATCTTCTTGATTCCTAAGTCAGCCTTCAAGGCCAAGATACTACATGCATGTCATGACTCACCGGTGGTCGGGCACCAAGGCATTGTCAAAACATAGAGACATGTACGAGAAAGGTTTTCATGGAGGGGCCTCAAAGAAGATGTAGTGCGCCACATCAAAGAGTGCACTACTTGCCAGGAAAACAAAGATGAGCATACCCATCCAGTCGGACTGTTACAACCTTTACCCATTCCAGAGCACAAATGGGAAAGCATCTCTATGGACTTCATCACAGGACTGCCAAGGGCACAGGGGAAAGACTATATTTTCATGGTGGTGGACAGGTTAACTAAGTTTGCGCACTTCTTTGCCATTGCCATAGACTTCAGTGCAGCACAGGTTGCAAATTTGTTCTTCAGGGAGATCTTCAGGTTACACGGGTTGCCCAAGACCATTGTTAGTGATAGGGATAGCCGATTTATGAGCACCTTTTGGCAGAAGTTATTCAGGTTGGTTGGTACGGATTTGACCCCCAGCACCAGCTACCATCCTCAGACTGATGGGCAGACCGAAATAGTCAACAAATGGGTGGAAGGTTACCTCAAAAATTATGTAGCAGGAAAGCAGAAGGCATGGGTTAGGTGGCTACACCTGGGGGAATACTATTACAACACCACTCATCACATGTCCATTGGTATGACTCCATTCAAAGCCTTGTACAGTTATGATCCTCTTTCCTTTGTAGAGATTGCCTTTGGGGATAGCAAAGCTTCGATGGTACAAGATTGGGTGCAACAGAGTCAGGACATACTCAGGGAATTAAAGGATCATCTACAAAGGGCACAGAATCAGCAAAAGGTCCAGGTAGACAGGCACAAGGTAGAGCGCACTTTTGAGGTTAGTGACTTGGTCTACTTAGGGCTCCAACCGTACAGACAGGCTTCTATCAAAAGAAGTGGAGCAGAAAAACTCCAACCCCGATTCTTTGGACCCTACAGGATTAGCAGGAGGGTAGGGGTCATGGCTTATGAACTAGAGCTTCCACAGAGCAACAGGATACACAACGTCTTCCATGTATCATGTTTGAAGAGGGCCATTGGCCAACACATCATCCCATTGGATGTACTACCACCTTTAGATGAAGAGGGGCAATTGGTGTTGATGTCGGAAGAGATATTGGAGGTTCGGGAGAAGAAACTCAGGAGGAGGAGCATCAAGGAATACTTAGTCAAATGGAAGGACTTGCCTATTGAGGATGCCACATGGGAGAGTGAACAGGTGTTACAGAAGATGGGCTCAAAATTGCTTGTGGACAAGCAATTTCTAACAGGGGAGACTGTAATGTCCCCCACCTCTTGATGAAGAGGTTTGGAGAGACTCAGTAGTCTAGTCATCCCCACTAGACTATAGTCTCATGTAGCATGGAGAAAAGCCAGCTAAACTCAATGTTATAATTTAAAGTTGACTTGAAAAGGTAAAAAGTAACTCACTGGAGGAATAGAGCGCTTGAGGTTGAGTTAGGAGTTGAACCTAARGGTTAACTTAACTCAAYAGAGGAATAGAAAGAGGTATAAAGGAAAGCCTAGGGCGCAACTCTCATTCATCTTGGATTATTATGCATTTTGCTATTGGGCTCTTGAGCACACRGTTTTGAGGGTTTTGAGAATACAAACCCTAGAGAACAACTCGATGGTGAAAGATTCCACCCATCTTGTTCCAAGCTTGGTCTCGAGGATGMAATACTCCTCCCACACCATTCTACAGCATTCACAGGTTCCAGCACTCATCCACATGAGCAGCAGGTCGTACCCTTGAGGGATTCCAGCAAGGGGGCGCATCATTCTTTGGAGAGGAGTTCAACCCAAAGGTCTGAGAGGGCTTTTGGAGATTTGAGCACTTGGGTTTTCTCTGCAGGCCCCTGATCTATCATTCCAGTGCTTTTAGAGAGAGTTACTCCTAGTTGATTTATTGGAGCATTGAGTCGATTTGGGGAGAAGGAGGGCGATATTGAGATTCAGATCTGCCCAGTTTGGAGGGGTTATACTTCAGATCTATTCCTGAGACTTCAGCTAGTGCCTTGCAGTGGCTCGATCTATCTTTCTATGAAGTTTCAGGGTATTTGGATGGTTCAATCATCAGGGCCGAAATATTGAGCTTGACAGTCTTCAGAAGGGCGCAGTCTTGATTGAGGATTCAACAGTTTGGAGGAGCAGATCTTAGCATCTGGGCTTGAGATTTCATGGAGGGCTTCTACTTGCCCTGATCTATCATTTTGTGGAGTTTGATGCTATTTGGAGGTCTCCTTCAGCTAGGTCGAAATATTGGGTCTTCACAATCATCCAAGAGAGCGTATCTACAGCCAGGGGGGTTTGGACTTGACCCTCGATTCTCCTTGTATTGATCTTCATTGTATATCCAGCCTTGGGGGCTAGCATATTCTTGCCGAGAGCATTTTGTAGCAGCTCATATCTTATCTATTGGAGCTATCTGATGTTATTCCAGATCCGCATCCTTCTTGTATCAAGTTCTTGTTTATTACATCAATAAAGGTCAGATGTTGTTGTTGGTTCCATATCTTGTGTTATCTTGTATCTTCATTGCTTGTCTTCAAATCTAAGCTTAAATAATTGAACTATAAACCCTAAGGCCAAAACTTAAGAGGCCAACCTACAAATAACATACACAAACAAGTAAATCAGTGGTCAGTTAGTGTTCCAAGCAAAAAAATTGGCTTGGGAACATTACAGTATCAGTGGGTAGGTGCTCTCCTAGTTGTCACCCATTGGTAGTTGGATCAGGCTTTGCCCAACCTACAACTTGTGCAATAACAAATCCCATCCATCAATGGAAGCATGAGAAAGGGACTTGTACCATGCTTGTGCCTCCCCCTCTAGGGTCGACAAAAACATCCTCATTGCCACATCCTCATGTTCCACATCAAAATCGCTCACCACTTGAAAACATTTAGCCAAGTGCTCCTCAATTGATTCTCCCAACCTCCCTGCAAACAAAGGTATGTGTTTAAGCCATTTACATGTAGGTAAATCATGAGGATAATCTGGGAATGCAACAAAACTTAATGGGTCAAAAGCAGAAAATGTCCACCTTACTAGCAGGCTCACAGTTGCATCCATCTTATTAATCTCAAATAGAAACAAGCACAATTGATACCCTTCTAATAGATCGAGATGGAAATAAAACAAAAGATGAAGGTGTCAGAGCTATACTCACCATAGTGGTCGTCGAAAGTAACTTACCAAAGAACTCAATATGCTAACCAAGTTCGAGACGAGTTCTTGGTGAAGGGATAGTCTTGTTTCGAGGAAAGATGTTAGGGTTTGTTGAAACTTGGAACTAGACCTTGTGAAGGAATCGAAACTGAAAGATCTTCTTGTGTAAGTCCCCTGTGGAGTCATCCTTGTATCCTGTGGAGCCGCCAGATCAGTTAGAAAAAATAAACAATTGAAGTAAAAACTCATCAATGTCGTTGTCACCGGGGCTTGTGTTCCCCAGAAACGGTGCCAATTTGTTAGCACACTTTTCCACCCTCCAATTGAACTGATAAATCTGATATTTCAGCGATGAAAAAATGGCTAATTAAAGGAGTAAAGCCCCAAATTATCACGAGCTAGACCCCTCTCCGTTTGGGCTGGTGCTTGCTAGCCTCAGGGGGGAGTGCCTGGGGTGATTTTATGTTGTCCTATGGTCTGATTTTCTGCAAATCAGGCCCAAAAACAGTGGCTGTAATGTCTTGGAAAGCGTGTTAATTCTGTCCAAGATGTGGGGAAAAAGATTGTTTTTAGTTTGGGGGGATCCTACAGGGTTAGCACAAGAGAAAATAGAAGAGAAATAAAGAGAGAAACTATTCAAAAGATAGTTAAATCACAATGAATAGTAATGAACAAATTAAACAATTGCAAGAATTAAATCAAATACCTGAAGAAAGGTTCCACACAAACACAAAACTTCTTTATTATCAGCTTGTAAAAGGGTTGATTGCACCACAATCAACAAGTCCAAAATCGATACAATGATCACCCTTGCTCAAGAGAGAGTAGATAGCCTATAGAATGTGAGAGAAGAGAGAGAGAAAAGAAAAATAGAAAGAATATGTGTAGCTGCCACAAAAATCCGATCGTAATAATGAATAAACCCCTCCATTATATAGAGAGTAAGGCGTACTTCCCAAGAGGAGAAGATGAGGATGTGTAAATGAGTAATTTAGGAATTGATGTGCATGAGGGAATACATCTGAGTGAGTAATGTGCATGGGTGAGTTATGAGTGAGAGTGTATGCGCGTGGTGAGTTAAAGGATCACACGTGTGAGAGTGTGAGGTATAGTTAAGTGAAGGAGTGGCGTACATGTAAGGATAAGAGGGAGTTAATGCATGGAAATTGAGATAATGGTGAGTGAGGTGAGGGATAATGTGAATTAAGTGAGGGAAAGGATAAGTTAAGTAAAGGTAAGAATGTGTTGAGTGTTTAGTTAACTAAAACATGTCAACACACGCCAACTATGCATGCGCTAACCAAGAAAGAGGAATTCGCCCCACTTTTTAAGGATTTTCCTAAATTTAAGGAAATTGGCATTTAAAAGCAATTTAACGGGAATTTTGGGAAATTAATGCATGGAAAGTGAAGATATGTTAAGTGACGAAAAGTTACTGAAAAAAGTTAGCCTTAATTGGCTAAACTTTCTCTAGGGAAGTGCCACCTCATCCTATGCGTCTTCTTCACTTTAATTAATTCTCATTTAATGCTCATGCCTTGGAAAATGTGCCCTTGTCAAATGATGCCATGTAGATGCCACATCACACTGAAACACTGCCACATGTCGAAATATGAGCATGTCACTTGTCACTGCTGAAGATGACGACCACTGCTAAAAATATAAGTTTAAAAAAATAGCCATCTGGTCCCAAAAATTTAAGACTCGCCGAAACTCATCGAAACTCTCCAAAAATGCTCGGGATGACTCGGAGAACACCGCCACATGTCAACTGTCTAAAAATAGACACTGCTAAAAATAGAATGTGCTCGCATGTCAATGATATCATACTCATCAGATTCAGTTTTCCGAGAGGATTCCAAATCCGCAATCACAATTGACATGCGAGCCATGGTCATTGTTATCCCCCATTTTAGGGATAACTAAGGAGATTGTGTCTCGAGGCCCACAGGCCCTAGACATGAAGTACCGAGAGCCAAATCGACTTAAGCATGGCCCTGGAGGACCCATCTTTTCTTCCTTTCAGCGCCTCCACTTTGTCAGCAACAGCAGCATCCATCACCTTGGCTTGGTCCAGTAGCAAAGATAGATCTTGCTTCATGAGGTAATGAGTCCAGGTATCATGGTATGTGTCACTTTGATCCTCAAAACCTTTGAATATGTGCATTTAGTTCTTTTTGTTTCTAACAGGTGCTTGGATCTTATACTTATCCGCTTAACCATGTCTGGGGGGAATGACAGGATGCCCTAGTAAGCTTGTGCCCATAGGTTTTGAGTTGCCACTAGGGGATTTCTGAAGAGTCATTGTTCCGCTCTCGTCATACTTACCACTTTCCATCTTACTTCCCGCTCATCCATCCCATTACATTGGTCCGGACATTGGGTTGGCCAATCATTTAAGGGTTGCACCTTGCCTTGTCAGAAGAAGGGGCTAAAGGCCCATAAGGTAAAAGCAGTTGGCAAAAGATAAAAGCCTAAAAATAAAACATCGAGATGCTTTGCCCAAGGATCCCCGAGAAAGCAGTAAAAAGTTTCTCAGCAAGAAACAAGAGGGACCCATAAAAATAATAAAAACAAGACCTAGTCAAAGGATAGGGGGTCTAATCACGAGCCAGCCTATTAGGTCCATGGGCATCTAGCGGTATGACACTACTAGCAGTTGGTTACCACACCAATGCAGTGGCTCTTGGTGGCATAGCCAAGGGAAAGGGGGTCTCATGACGAGCCAACCTTCTCATTTCCGTGAAAATGATTGTGGGTAACATTGCCACCACTAGTCACCACGTCAGGACAGTGTCCCCTGATTAGCTTCTTGAAAGAAAAAGCAATAAAGAATAAGAATAAAAGGCATGAATGGGCTTGGAAACATTTGCATCCAGGACAGGTGCAGCTCGCCTTCTACAAAGTTACCCACATGTAAGCCTTGCATTTCCCTGCTATCACTACACCCCTTGTTGGGACATCCCTTATCCACCTCATCCATTAACATGACTTGGATTTGATTTCTTCTAGAAACATCCCACATCCAATGGACACTAGCCCAATAGGACGCCCTGTCACTTCCTCCAAACTTGCCTTGCAGATTTGTATAATGTGTTTGAGCACTTGACTGGGTAAAAGGGGTTTTATGCACATGTTTGATTAAATTGATGATTGGATGTGATTGACATTGCTATGATCCCTATGACTTATGAGCCCATGGAGGGCGTATTTGTTGATGTGCAGGATCATACCCGACAGACAGGTACCATATTGGACAAGTACACATGGGGAGATGATTAGTTCGGACCTCCATGGAGTTGAAGAACCCAACAAATGGATGCTGAGACCCTAGCAAGGGGTAGAGACAGGACAGAGGGGTTTGCACCAGAGAAGAAGAGGATGTTCCACAGAAGCAGCCTAGAAGATCATTACCTAGGGGGGGTGTGCCCTCTCCACTGGGACGTTGGCCTTGGAAGGCCCATGACGTCATCCAGCATTATGGACGTTTTGGGGAGGCAGTTATGGCAGTGATGACACGTTTGGCAGCTTGGAGAGGCCCAAGGAGGGCTAACGTTTTGCTCCAGGAGGCTAATGTTGCCCTAAAAAGGGCCAACGTCACCCTAGAAAGGGCATGACGTCTTTACTTTGCTTGATTAGGGTTTAATTGATTACATTTAATGTAAAACAGTATTATTTGGTATTTTGGTCTTGTCGGCCTTTTGGTGACCTAAATTTTAATAAAGGTCATTGATACTATATAAGTAAAGAGCAAAAACTCTCAGTTTAATCATCATCTTTCACTCACTCTTGATGAGGTCTGAAATTTGCGCCCTCCTTTAGGGTTTTTGGCTAAAATTTTGATGCGCACTTGTTGAAGGAGGCTTTTTCTTGGCTATTTTGGCATTTTCTTGGTGGAAGGTTTACAACTAGGGTTTGGCTATATGAATGCTTGGTGGATGTCAGTGAATTTCTGCAACACTTCTTTATTGAATGGTTATGGTATTTTTACTTGCATTTTGTTATTATAATTTGTTGGATTAAACCCTAGGGGACAAGCACATGTTGGTGTCCTTATTTCATGTCTCTACTAAGTTATGCTAGAAGCCATTTATTTTGCTGAAGATTCATGTTAGAGCCTTGCCATAGCAACACTCTACCATCCACTCTTCAAAGCTAGTCGTTTTTATCTTGCCATTGAGCTAAAGAAGGAGGAAAGGAGGAAAACGCACTAAGGCCTAGGGTTTCTACACTTTAGTGAGTCGTTTTCCCCTAGGGTTTGATTGATGAAGCCTTCATCATCTAACTCTCTTGTCTTTAACCCTATCATTTATTACTCAAGCTAGCCGTTTAAATTTGGCTTTTGAGCTAGAGAAGGAGGAAGATGCACTAAGGCCTAGGTTTACTACACCTTAGTGAGTCGTCTCCCCTAGGATTTGATTTGTTGAAGCCTTGCCTTAGCAACACTTCAACATCAAACCCTCTTGTCTCTAGCCCTATCACTATCATTTCGGTTCTTCAACTTTTGCAGTGATTTTGACTCCATTTACCCTAATAACGCATTGATCTAGACCTTCTATGTTGAGTACCTTGATCATACACACATCCAATACTTTGAACAACTACTAATCCCTCTAACCCTAACTTAGACTAATATTTACTAACCCTATTGTTGTCGTCATCTATTTGTGCTATAAACATATCCATGCAGCATTTATTGTGTCTTTAAAGCAATTGAAAGATTGGCTAAGGCATTGCTTCTAGTATTGATATTGTTACATTGATCATAAATTGCCATTGCTTATAGTGAAGCTTCATTAGCATTTATTGAGAAGTGATATATATTGTAATAATTGCTATTGTACATCGTTGACTTGCTTCATCAATATTGTCTATCAAATTGCTTTATATCATAAGTCCTTGATTATATGAAGTACTAACAAGGCAAGTGATCTTGCGCATGTATAGTTTCCTTGTTGCTTTGTCTCGGGCAGGTACACATTTGGTTACTACTTCCGATATCTTTACCTTTATTGGATGTTAAGCCGGACTTTCTGATCAGTGGTGACTTGTGAGGGGGAAAACTTTACTCATCCTTTTAAGCCTTTGCCTTCTCAAAACCCCAGGTCACCAAGGACGTCTCCCCTAGGCCGACCACCCTAAATAGAAAGAGCTATCCTATTGAGGTGATAGTGGTAGGATAGTCTCAAGTTTCGCCAGTTTGCCCATCTTCCATCCATCCTTCACTCCAACTACAAACTGTGCGATAACATTTTGGCGTCGTTGCCAGGGAACACTGAGTCAATTCTCCTCAAAGACGACACTTTTTCGGTAAGCCTTTCCTCAAGATTCCTTATCTTACAAAGCTTACCTAACGACTCCACTAAGGGTGATTCCCTTATTTCTTTGATAATTTCAAGAAAATTATCTGGCGACTCCACTAATGACGAAGCCAACGATGACTTCTCAATGGGACCTGGGAAATTTCAAACCCCTAGACATGAGTAAAATCCCGAGATACCCCCGACGAATGCCCCCAAAGTACGAAAAGTGGCTCCCTAGATTCACTGGCAGCGATGGGGAAAGAGTCGACTATCACATGAGTGATTTTTGGGCTTTCTTTCAACTCCATCCTATCAGTGATGATGCTGAAGATTTAGTGATGAAACTTTTTTCTACCACTCTTCATGGGAATGGTAGAAAATGGTATGATGATCTTCCTGTTGCTAGCATCATTTCTATGGACCAACTAGAAGAGACCTTTCTCAAAAGGTGGGGTATGAAATTGGAAGATATCCAAACATTGCTAAAAGAACTTGAGTATGCAAAACAAACTGAAAATGAGACTGTCAGGGATTTCCGGGATAGGTTTAATAGATTGCTATATCAGATTCCTGGAAACCATCATCCTGAAGATAAGTACCTTCTGTACCTCTTTACCACTGCACTCTTGGTGCATTTAGGGTTCCTCCTGAGTAAGAAGAGGCCAAAACAACTCAACGAAGCTTATAACCTGGCCATGTGAATCGACGTAAATCTCTCCTTGTCCAAGGGAAAACACATTTTCTCCCTAGGGACCAAAATCAGTGACCCTAAACCTACCCCAGACAATCTTGGTTTGGAAAGATTAGTTTCCCTTAAAACTTTTACTGTCAATTCCCAACTGGAAGGGGAATAGACCATGGACCAACAAGAGGTTGAGGAGAAGAATCCCGAAGGTGTTTCCCAATCCCTTGATGAAGACCAGGAGATTGCTTATTCTTCTATCGAGAATAATAAAGACGTGGCTGAAGAATAAGAGCCTGAAGACATCAAGCACGATGATGAAGTATTGATTTGTGCTCCTCCCTCTGATGAAGCCATCCAAGAACTTATTTCTCCTGCACAACAAAAAGACGATGAGGTTAGTTGCTTTCCCTTCTAGGATTCCGATGACACCTTGTTCCATGATTCAGAGAGTGAAGGAGAAATGAAATCCTCGAACGAAGTAGATATTCCTTGTTGTACAATTGATGATGAAGGGGCAATTTATGAGGATGAAATAATGATGCATGTTAAAGACACCCAAGTCCTTAAATCTCCTGCACAAGAAGAAACAGTAAGTTACCCTCCTCTCCAACATTTTGATGATTCTCTACTTTATGATTTGGAAAATGAGGAGGAGATGGATGAGCCCTCAGATATTTTGAATCCTTCATGTTATGACACAGATAGTGACATAGTTGATATTGATGAGTTCATACATGTTGGAAGACGTAAATGGGATGTAGTTGGTTATGATATGGACCCCATTTACAACATTGAGAATCATTTCCAAGTGTTTCCTTCACAACATGTTACTTTTGATTTTGACCAGTGGCAACAAGGAGATGAGATTTTCACTGATACTTTCCAAACACCCAAGGTTTACCTAGTCCCTTATTTTCCTGATGATTTTCGGTCATACCTTGAGGATTTTAATGAATACTCCTCTGAGCACTTGGATTCATTATAAGAACAAGATTGCCAACCACCATTGTGCTCAGATCTTGATAAGAGTAAGGACATCATTTGCCCAGAAAAGGATCCTTGTGACAACTTTCTCCAACCACCTCCGATTACTTTACTTTGTTGTGTCTCTAGAGGAGTAGTTGGGAGATATGTTCTTTGTATTGAGTTTCCTCTGGGGCAAACCCTAGAGTACAAGGGTTGGTTGAATACTTCAAGAATAAGTCTGTCATCTCAGTTTTTCAACTTTCCCTTAAGAGTTTGCTAGTCATCTACTAGATCCTTGTCAATCCCTTCCCAGGTTTCAGATTGTGAAAACGTCCTAGGTAACCAGCTTGCAAACCTTTTGAATCAGTGTTCTGAACCTTTGGTTTTCACGATTCCTTCCTAAAGTGGATTGAGCACTTTCCTCAGAGATTGACTTGGCGTGATTTTATGCCTCCCACCCGCCTCCATGAGTTAGACTTTATGACTTCCAACAATACTATACATTCTCTAACCCATGTTATTTTTGTGCTTAACTTATCACTGTTTTGGTTTATGATGAAGCACAAAGGCAGGTATTGTAGGACATCGTTGGATTAGTTTCACTGATCGTTTGACTACACCTAACATCCGGCCAACAGGTAAGTGCAAGTAAGTAGGTAGGCATTTTCATTCACTGTATATACCATTTGCATTGCATGCTAGAGTAGTTTGTTTTCACACTTGTACATATGTTTGCTTTCAGTTATATATTTGAGCCGGGGGTGATATCACCACCCCAAATGATTACAGATAGTTTCTATTGAGATCAAGCAGGTTACAGGTTATGCTAGAGATGTTGAGGTTCTCATGCGCTCTACGATGAGCACATGTGCCCAAGTTGGAGCCAAATGTTATCCCCCATTTTAGGGATAACTAAGGAGATTATATATCGAGGCCCACAGGTCCTAGACATGGAGTACCGAGAGCCAAATCGACTTGAGCATGGCCCTGGAGGGCCCATCTTTTCTTCCTTTCAGTGCCTCCACTTTGTCAGCAGCAGTAGCATCCATCACCTCGGCTTGGTCCTGTAGCAGAGATAGATCTTGCTCCATGAGGTAATGAGTCCAAGTATCATGGTATGTGTCACTCTGATCCTCAAAACCTTTGAATATGTCAATTTAGTTCTTTTTGTTTCTAACGGGTGCTTGGATCTTATACTTATCCGCTTGACCATGTCTGGGGGGAATGACAGGATGCCCTAGTAAGCTTGTGCCCATAGGTTTTGAGTTGCCACTAGGGGATTTCTAAAGAGTCATTGTTCCGCTCACGTCATACTTACCACTTTCCATCTTACTTCCTGCTCATCCATCCCATTACATTGGTCCGGACATTGGGTTGGCCAATCATTTAAGGGTTGCACCTTGCCTTATGGGAAGAAGGGGCTAAAGGCCCAGAAGGTAAAAGCAGCGGGCAAAAGATAAAAGCCTAAAAAATAAAACCTCGAGATGCTTCACCCAGGGATCCCTGAGAAAGTAGTAAAAAGCTTCTCAGCAAGAAACAAGAGGGACCCATTAAAATAATAAAAACAAGACCTAGTAAGAGGATAGGGGGTCTCATCACGAGCCAGCCTATTAGGTCTATGGGCATCTAGCAGTATGACACTACTAGCAATTGGTTACCACGCCAGGGTAGTGGCTCTTAGTAGCATAGCCAAGGGAAATGGGGTCTCATCACGAGCCAGCCTTCTCATTTCCGTGAAAATGCTTGTGGGTAACATTGCCACCATTGGTCACCACGCCAGGGCAGTGTCCCCTGATTAGCTTCTTGAAAAAAAAAGCAATAAAGAATAAGAATAAAAGGCATGAATGGGCTTGGAAACATTTGCATCCAAGACAGGTACAGCTCGCCTTCTACAAAGGCACCCACAGGTAAGCCTTGCATTTCCCTGCTATCACTGCACCCCTTGTCAGAACATCCCTTATCCACCTCATCCATTAACATGACTTGGATTTGATTTCTTCTGGAAACATCCCACATCCAGTGGACACTAGCACAATAGGACGCCCTATCACTTCCTCCAAACTTGCCTTGCATATTTGTATAATGTCTTTGAGCACTTGACTGGGTAAAAGGGGTTTTATGCACATTTTTGATAAAATTGATGATTGGATGTGATTGACATTGCTATGATCCCTATGACTTATGAGCCCATGGAGGGTGTATCTGTTGATGTGCAGGATCATACCCGACGAACAGGTACCATATTGGGCAGGTACACATGGGGAGATGATTAGTTCGGACCTCCATGGGGCTGAAGAGCCCACCAGATGTATGTTGAGAACCCAGCAGAGGGCAGAGACAGGACAGAGGGGTTTGCACCGGAGAAGAGGAGGACATTCCACAGAGGCATCCTGGCAGATCCTTACCTAGGGGGGGTGTGCCCTCTCCACTGAGACATTGGCCTTGGAAGGCCCATGACGTCACCCAAGATGCCTATGACGTCATCCAGCATTATGGACGTTTTGGGGAGGCAATTATGGCAGTGGTGACACATGTGGCAGCTTGGAGAGGCCCAAGGAGGGTAACGTTTTGCTCCAGAAGGTTAATGTTGCCCTAAAAAGGGCTAATGTCACCCTAGAAAGGGCATGACGTCTTTACTTTGCTTGATTAGGGTTTAATTTATGACATTTAATGTAAAACAATATTATTTGGTATTTTGGCCTTGTCGGCCTTTTGGTGACCTAAATTTTAATAAAGGTCATTGATACTATATAAGTAGAGAGAAAAAACTCTCATTTTAATCATCATCTTTCACTCACTCTTGGTGAGGTCTGAAATTTGCGCCCTCCTTTAGGGTTTTTGGCTGAAATTTGGATGCACACTTGTTGAAGGAGGCTTTTTCTTGGCTATTTTGGCATTTTCTTGGTGGAAGGTTTACAACTAGGGTTTGGCTATATGAATGCTTGGTGGATGTAAGTCAATTTCTGCAACACTTCTTTATTGAATGGTTATGGTAATTTTACTTGCATTTTGTTATTATAATTTGTTGGATTAAACCTTAGGGGACAAGCACATGTTGGTGTCCTTGTTTCATGTCTCTACTAAGTTATGCTAGGAGCCATTTATTTTGTTGAAGATTCATGTTAGAGCCTTGCCATAGCAACACTCTACCATCCACTCTTCAAAGCTAGCCGTTTTTATCTTGTCATTGAGCTAAAGAAGGAGGAAAATGCACTAAGGCCTAGGGTTTCTACACTTTAGTGAGTCTTTTTCCCCTAGGGTTTGATTGATGAAGCCTTGCCTTAGCAACACTTCATCATCTAACTCTCTTGTCTTTAACCCTATCATTTATTACTCAAGCTAGCCGTTTAAATTTGTCTTTTGAGCTAGAGAAGGAGGAAGACGCACTAAGGCCTAGGTTTACTACACCTTAGTGAGCCGTCTCCCCTAGGGCTTGATTTGTTGAAGCCTTGCCTTAGCAACACTTCAACATCAAACCCTCTTGTCTCTAGCCCTATCACTATCATTTCGGTCCTTCAACTTTTGCAGTGATTTTGACTCCATTTACCCTAATAACGCACTGATCTAGACCTTCTATGTTGAGTACCTTGATCATACACACATCCAATACTTTGAACAACTACTAATACCTCTAACCCTAACTTAGACTAATATTTACTAACCCTATCGCTGTCGTCATCTATTTGTGCTATAAACATATCCATGTAGCATTTATTGTGTCTTTAAAGCAATTGAAAGATTGGCTAAGGCATTGCTTCTAGTATTGATATTGTTACATTTGTCATTGATGATAAATTGCCATTGCTTATAGTGAAGCTTCATTAGCATTTATTGGGAAGCCTCTCTAATTAACAAACTCTTTAATCAGAAGTATATAACCTTTCCGTAATACATGTTCAATGTTCATTAGCACAACCCAATTACAATATCCATTAGACAAATGCACGTCTGTGCCTAAACTCTAAGTTGCATGGAAGAAGATATGGATCAGATACAGATCTGCCAGATTTTTTGAAAAATCAGGATGCAGATATATGGGAAACACCATGAGTGTGTGTCATAGATGAAATCATCTCCAGTTAATCGAATTAATCGCAATGCAATAAACAAAATGATTATTTCACCTATGAATACAAGCACACCAAGATTAGCTGATTGTTCTCGATTATTGCCAATTTAATCTTTTGGGACCCTTGCCGATTAGCTGCTAATTACAATTATTTCATCTATGATATATATATGGTCAAAAAAACAATTAACCAGAAACATAGAAAATTCAGATCTCCCAATATATTTTCCTCCAAACTGCTCTCACAAACACATAAATGCATGCTGCTAAGAAAAACTCAGATCTTTGTGTTTTACAATGGGAGGGATGAGCTATTAAATAGGCAAGATAGGATTTTAGGACCGTGGACCTAAACTGATTGATTTAAAAAAACAGATATCAAATACCTACTGACAATTCCAATAATGAAAACCTTATGACATAGAACTAAAAATTTCATACTCCATACCTTCATGGGTAGCATGAATCCATGGATAGCAACCAGCAAGAAATGCCTTAATTTTCTTTATAAATGGAGGGGAATGAGAAGCATCTTGTTCTTGAATTTCAGAGATTCTGCTAGCAGTTTCATCTGTATCCAACATATCTGGATCCCCTCTTCCCCACAATGCTGCTTGAAGCATTGCCCCTCTTTGAGCAATATATACAGATTCCATCTTTGACTTGAAATAAGGCATAACAACCTGCAATCAACCAATTAAACTTTCAAATTGAATTTAATCAAAAAATGAAAGCAAACTGGCGCTTCTTTGTAATCATTATGAATTGTGTGTGTAAGAATGAACTCTTAAATTAATTGAAGAACCAGGGGGCAAGTCTGATGTTAGTACATGGGAATTACAAGTTACATAAACTAGCTAAACCACACTTGCAAATGCTAACAGAAATAAATTGACCAATTCACAACAGCCAAACAATGTATCTACTCATCATGGCACAGATCTCTTATAGTCTACCGTGCTATATGAATTGTTTCCATTAGAAGAATCATTTATCGAGTTACTAAATATTGAATTTTTCTTAGATTTGTTGTTTAGAACTTATGCTTCACCAAGGTTTGGCACCCAGCGGAGGCAATGTTTCCCGAAGCGGGAGAGTTGTTATGGCCTGCATAAACAAATCAATGTAAAGAAGAGACAACATAATGTGGCTTAAAGACATTTAAGGACAGCTTGATTCTTAAAAAAGAGTATTGATCTGTATAATAAAATGTTTGTGCAGGCCATCACAACTCCTATGAGGCATATGTGGTCAGGTCCTACTATTAACTGTAGATTTTTGAGGAACTAGAAGGCTGCCCAACAGATCTGTCTTTTGACCTCTTGTTGGGCTCTAAGTTTACTTTATCAAAGCTGTCCTTGCTGCTGTTTTAGGACAGCAAACAGGTCTGAAATTTCTGCCAAGAAATCTGCCTTCAAACTGATGGTTAAGTGCTCTTTTAAGCTGCCCTTGCAAGTGGTTTTAGAACTGATGTTAGCACATGCAAATACCATAAAACAAATAACACTCCTCTAGGATCTTTACAAGCTCCTAATGCTGATATACAACTACGCATACATGAAAAATGAACAAGTGTAATTTTTGGTCAACATGGCCCTGGACAAAACTCCCCCGGGGAAAACCAGTTTAGGATAGATGTGTATATATGAGGTATCTCAAGCATGGAATACAACAAGTAAGCAAATACAATGGAACCTGTACACATAGCAAGCTCCTCTCAAGCGTTGCTAGCAAGTTCCTTGGGGAATGCGCCCAAAAAGTGCGCCCTTCCTCTCTTGTTGTCCAAGCTATAGAATTAGTGCACCCTTGACCTTCCTTTGGCTGTTTGAGAAACCCTTGCATGCAAAGCTCTCTTTGAATGCTATCTCAAACCTCTATGAATCAGATCTGCAATAGCTCAACCCCAACATGTGCCTGCAAGCTTGCGCCCTCTCTCGTCAAGTGCGCCCTCCACCAAGCAATAGCACACACCAACAATAAATGAAGCCTCAAGCCTCCTTGTGCCCTCCATGAATGAAGGCGCCCAAGCTAGCTCCACCCAATGCTTCCATTCGCATCTCCTTGCTCCTCTCCAAACTCTCCAAGTAAACAAAACAAGAATGAATGCCTCTCTCAACCCTTGCGCCCATCTTTAGCCATCCTTAGCCAAACCTATAGATTGATGGCTAAGATCATCTTTTGCCATCTCTAATCAATGGGTGAGATTTTCTCACAAGTATCTCACTTAGAAACCCACTTCTGGTTAAGTTTCCTAAGTTTGTCTCATGTCCCTTAATTCACCCACAAAGTGAATTAATTGCCACTTTTTGCCTTAAGTGACAAATTTCACTTTTGACTTAAATCTCCTAAGTGAAATTAGAACATAAAGGTAAAGTACAAAGGTCAAATCATTTCCCTCTTGTGGTTAGAGAGACACAACCACAAGGGGACCACTTCCCAAGGTACACCAAAACTCAACACTCCCTCTTACCGAGGAAAGTGTTTCTCACCAAGCCCATCTTGTCTCTGAAGGAGACATGCATGCCCCTAGGCAAGGCCTTGGTGAGAATATCTGCCACCTATTGATCAGTGGGAATATATTGAAGCTTCACTGCCCCTCGCTGAACCTAGTCTCTGATGAAATGATACATGATCTCAATATGCTTCGACGTATCATGAAACATTGGATTCTTAGAGAGTTTGATACAACTTTGATTGTCACAGTGAATGACTGTTGAAGACAACTATCGACCAAATAAACCAACCAGTAACTTACGAAGCCAAATGGCCTCGCAACTCGCCTAACTGGTTGCCATGTACTATGCCTCGGCTGAACTCAAAACAACTGACTTTTGTTTACGACTGAACTAGGAAACAACTTCTGATCCCAACCCAAAGCAACACCCTGAGGTGCTCTTCCTGTCAGTAGCACATCCTGCCCAGTCTGAGTCTGTGTAGCCAACCAAACTCACTCCATCCCCTCTGACATAGTCCAATCCAAAATCCACTGAACCAGCAATGTACCTAAGAACATGTTTTTCCCCAACCCAGTGAACACTCCTCGGCTCCACCATAAACTAGCTGAGAGTGTTCACGAAAAAACAAATATCTGGTCTAGCGTTGACCAGGTACATCAACAACTCGATCAACTGCCTGTATCCTGTAGCATCCACCAACTCAGAATCTGAAACGCTAAGCTTCTTCCAATTGGTGACCATAGGTGTAGACATAGGCCTGCAGTCCTCCATCTGAAATATGCTCAAGGTGTCTGCAGCATACTTCCCCTGTCCTAGAAAGATATGACCCTCCTCCTGCCAAACCTCCATGCCCAAGAAATAGTGCATCAACCCGATGTGAGTCATCTCAAACTCTGATGCAAGACTCAGCTTGCACTCAGCTATGAGATGCTTCACTCCCGTGATGAACAAGTCATCCACATACAATATGAGAATAAGTGTATTCTCACCTCGAATGATATAGTAGAGGTTAGGATCTGCATCACTCTTCTCAAACCCCATCTGAAGCAAATAAGAGTCTATCTGTGAATACCACGCTCTGGGAGCTTGCTTCAGACCATACAGTGCGTTTCTCAGAAGGCACACATGAGAATCTCTCTCCAACAACTCAAACCGCTGCAACTACTCTATGTACACCTCCTCCTCAATAAAGCCATTCAGAAATGCGGTTTTTACATTCATCTAATGTATTCTCCAACCCATCTTTGTCGTTATGGAAATAATGCTCCGAATGGAAGTGTATCTCGCAATTGGTGAGAATGTCTCATCATAGTCAACTCCCTCTATCTGAGAGAATCCTCTCACCACAAATCAGGCCTTGTGTTTCTCTATGCTGCCATCTGCAACATACTTGGTCTTGTACAACCATCTGGAAGTCACAACTGACTTCCCCACTAGCCTCGGCACCACCTCCCATACATCATTGTGCACAATGGAATCATACTCCTCCAGCATGGCCTCTCGCCAAACCCGTTGGTCAACTACCTGCGCAAAAGATGTGGGCTCTGAATCTGTGATGCTCGTCACCATTGCCAAGTGGGACCCAAGCCTCTCTGGTGCTCTGCTCTCTCTGACCAATCTCTTGGGCTCTCTAACATTCTCCTTGGCTTTCCTTCAATGTCTCCTGAAACCATCTCAGTTTCCTCTTCCCTGGAGTAACCAAAGGAGAAGTAACATATTCGCACCCAAGAGTCTCAACCTCGTATCTAATCCCAACACTCTGAGATCCTAAAGTCTCTGCACCCTCTGCCTGAATATTCTGCAACTGTGAACCTGAAGTTGTGCAAGGTGACCCTGTCACCCCTGAAACTGGTGCACTCGACACTTGAGGTTGTGTCCCCTCTGATACATCAATTTGAGTCCCTGGGACATCCTCAACTCTATCTCTCGACTTGAGAGACCTCCTGAAAGCTCTACCCTCCTGGAATCTGACATCTCTGCTCACCACCACTTTTCGCTATGATGGAATGTAGATCCAGTAGGCCTTTGAGACCTTTGAGTATCCAACTAAGATCCCCTGCTGGGTTGAGGGGTCTAGCTTTGTCCTCTTCTTTGAGGGGACACGAGAGTATGTCAAGAATCCAAAAATCTGAATGTGCTCAACATCGGGCCTCCTACCAGTGAAGGCCTCCTCAGGAGTCTTCCTCCCCAAAATTTTGTGGGGACTCCTATTCTGCAGATAAACTACAACAGCACTAGCCTCAACCCATAAGTATAAAGGCAGTGCCTGATCATGCAGCATCGATCTCGTTGCACCTGTAATGGCCCAGTTCTTCCTCTCTGCAACCTTGTTCTGTTGGGGGTTGCAAGGCACGATCATCTGCCTTTTGATCCCTGCCTGAGTACAGAAGTCCACAAACTCTGTGGAGGCATACTCACCTCCATTGTCTGACCGTAAGACCTTGATCTTCTTTCTTATCTGGTTCTCCACGAGCTTTGAACTCTTGGAACCTCGTGAACACCTCACTCTTGGCCTTCAGGAAATAGATCCAAGTCTTCCGAGAGTGGTCATTTATGAACGTGAGATAATACTCACAACCACTCGGGGACACACGAGACATAGGCCCACACACATCTGTGTGTACTAAATCCAGTATCCTAGTTGACATGTTGTCACTGCTGGGGAAAAAAGCCTTGGTAAACTTACCAAGGGCACACCCTCTACACACATCCTAATGCTCTAAGTTGAACTGTGGCACTCCGGTCATAACCTCTCTCAGCCCTCCAAGAGCCCCATGATGTAAGTGAGCCATCCTCTGAAGCCATAACTCACATAATTGACTGCTTTTGTCGCTACTCGTTGCCAAGGCATGCAAGGGCTGAAAAAGCAATCTATACAGTTTACCGTCCCTCACTCCAATCACCTGCCCTGGGGTGAGACGAGACCCCTTAGGGTGTATGAGGACCTCAGTCCCTCTGAAGGACACCTCAAGACCCCTGTCCTGGAGGGTGGAAACTGATATGAGATTCTTCTTCAGCCCAGGGACGTACAACACATCCCTGAACGATATGGGTGGCATAGTATCCTTTTGAAATGTCATTGTGCCATGCCCAGCAACCCTGACAATGGTGTCATCTCCAAGTGTAATCTCAATCTTGACCTCAGGATCTCTGAGATCAGTGAAGTGCTCTCTCACACCCATCATATGGCTCAAAGCTCCACTGTCTATATACCAAATGTTGGGTGGTGTCTCAACTGTCATGCAACAAATAAGGAAGGCACACTCCCTCTCAAATTGTGCCTAAAACTCCTCATCGTTTTAGTTGTTGTACCACCCGGCCTCTTCTTCTCTCTGTTCGAACACTGTCCAACATAGTGCCCCATCCTCTTACAAGCAAAGCACTTCACTTTGCTCATGTCTCTCTTCTGCCCACTACCACTCTCATGTGCCTTGGCCCCAATCTTGGGACCCTATCTAGCACTCTTGTCGACCTTCATCTTGCCCTTTGTTGGGAGAGCAAGATCCTCCTCACCCTCTGCAATACGTTGTTGTCCTGAAGATCCAGAGCTACATCTCATCTCCTCCTGTACGAAGTTGTCCCAGAGACTCTCCCAACTGGGCATGGCCTCCCTGGCCACAATGCCTCACACAAAAGACCCCCAAGGTTTGGAGAAGTTGTTTAAGGTTGTCCTCACCAAAACCATGGGATCCACAATCTCCCCAACTACTGCCAACTCATCTCGAGTCTGTGTAAATCTCCCGAGGTATGAGGTCATCGACTCTGACTTGAGCATCTGAATGCTCCTAAGCTTCTCCTGCAAAACCATCTTCCGGAAACCCACAAGAAGAACCTGGTTAAAGCAAAGAGGATTATTGCAGACTCTATCAAGGATCACTTAATGCCTCATGTCTCATCATTGAAGACTCCAAAGGAGATGTTTGATGCTTTATCCCGATTATATGAAGGCAAGAATATCAACTGGAAGATGACATTGAGAACACAGCTAAAGAATGTGAAGATGCAGAGTTCATAAACCATTCAATCCTCCTTCACGAGGGTATCTCAAATCAAAGAACAGCTTGAAGCCATTGGAGACACAGTTGAAGAAGTTGAGCTAGCAATGACTACATTGAATGGTCTCCCAAAGTCATGGGAATCATTTATTCAAGGAATTTGTTCAAGAAGAAAGCTAACAAAGTTCAGCAGGTTATGGGAAGATTGCACTCAAGAAGAAGCTACGATGTATGGATGCTTTCTCAAGTTTGATGGATGATTCATGGTTAGGGATTCATGGATAAGCATTGATTTACCTAGTAAATGTTCTTTCTAAGTCTTTGTGGATTTATTTATAGAATGTATGAAGTGTGAATGTGCTTATCAAAGTGGTGAAAGTGCATTTTTCCTTGTATTTTTCTTAAATAGATCATATCTTGCAAACCATTGGAAGGTTTCTAGTGGAGAACCTTCCCTTGATATTGTCTTTAAAGCTTGCTAAAGGACATAGGATGATTTTATAGGGTTTATAGTGGACTACCTTAGTTGTCATTCTATAGGATAGCCTCCTAAGGTTTGTAGTGGACTACTTTAGGGTTTATCCAAAATCCATGTTTCACCTTTGTTTTCAAGAGAGTTCATAGTTTGACTCCATAAGCCCAAAAGGAATAGTAGGCACTAGTCTTAACTCCTTTTAGTCAATCCTTACCATCTTAAATCTACCTTTTCTTTTATTGTTTTAGGGTTAGATTAGGGTTTGTAGCAATTATTCTTTAATTTTCAGCCATAACTAGGCTAGATGTCTAGGGTTTTATTGACATTTCTTCCTTAGAAATACTTCTTGTCATCATTTATGGCATTGCTAATTGAATTTGCATCCCTCTAGCACTTGATGTCTTGTATTTGTTAGGGCTCTTATGTGCTCTTATCATTTCAGAAAATAATTAGTTATGAAACCCTAGTTTAACTTGTGTTTTCAGCCCTAGTTTTTATTGATCTTTAATTTGTTTAAAGGACTGATTTATTGTTGTTGTTTTAACTTGATACATTGAGATTATCATCTTTTACACATGTTTTGCAACAGCCATAGCTTTTTCTCTTATTTGTAGTGCTTGGGTACCTTCATGACCTATTTTAACTTACTAGATATCACAAATTGTCTTAGATACTTCACACACAAATCTGGAAATTGTTTCATTGAACCACCTTATGCTTACCTTGAAAACCTTGATCTAGTGGTGGTCTATTTGAGTAACTAATATAGGAGGCCATATACTCGATCCCATCTTGCTATAGGAATCCTTGAGGTTACTAGGGAAGCCTCTCTTGTGTTGGATTTCGTTCTTCACTAAAACGAGGGAAATTATTGCTAAGGTGACAGTGGTAACACTTCCATGTTACACTTGTCTTAGCCCTTGTGAAAGGCTTTGCACAAAGATGCTAGACCTTCTGATAACACGTACAAAGAGGAATAAATAGAAGATTACGACTTCAAGGAGATATTTCAACAACT
The DNA here is from genome assembly GCA_009831015.1 of Picea engelmannii. Classification (NCBI taxonomy): domain Eukaryota; kingdom Viridiplantae; phylum Streptophyta; class Pinopsida; order Pinales; family Pinaceae; genus Picea; species Picea engelmannii. Next base: position 140,541 of record ML795501.1, on the reverse strand, counting down.
ACAAGGCCAAGTTCATGAAGAAAAATGTGACAACAAGGTTCACTGCCATCTCCAAAATCGGTTGCTCTACAAGTTGGATAAGTTTTGTGTGCCTAAAAATGAGAGAACGCCACATATAAGATAGGCTCACACCTCCAAAGTTGCATGTCATTTTGGTGTTGGGAAAACGGTAGCCAATGTGCAAAGGTATGTGCATTGGCCTAGAATGCAAAAAGAAGTAGCTTGGTTCATTAGATGATGCATACTTTGTTGTACCAATAAACCAAGCAATAGGAAGAAAGGCCCATATTGTACCTTACTAGGCCATGGGAGAGTATCTCCAAATATTTTGTGGGTGGTTTGCCAAGAACCAGGCAAGTACATGACTATCTATTTGTGGTAGTGGACAGATTTAGTAAGATGTGTCCTCGTACCTTGAAAAAAGACCATCATGAAACAAGATGCATTAGTCATGTTCTTTAAGAGGGTCTAGGTGCACTTTGGAATACCAAAGAGCATCATTTGGAATAGAGATACCAGATTTCTTAGTTCCTTTTGGACTACACTTTGAGAGAAGATGAACACCAAACTAAAGTGGTCTATAACTTTCCATCCACGAACGGATGGGCAAATAGAAGTATTAAATAGGACAATGGTTTAACTATTGAGGGGTTATAATCAAAAGCATCAAAGAACCTGGGACAAGAATTTTATCTATATTCAACACTCATAACAAAGCATTCCATACTTCCACCTGCAAGTCCGCATTTTGAAACTTGTTTTGGATATTTGCCACCTTCACCTCTAGATGTTTTAACTTATATATGGACAACATGAAGGAGAGAACAAAGACACCACAAAAGAAGCATTGAACGTTGAAAGATTTGTAGATAAGAACAAGCAGATCCATTTGCAAGTATGGGAGACACTAGGGGAATCATGAGAAAAGTACAAGATCAAGCATCACCAGCACAAAATTGAGAAGCTATTCAAGGTAGGAGACCATGTCAAGTTGCACCTGAACAAGGATCTAAAAAAACCTAGTAAGAAAATCGAGCCTTTGGGATATGGTCCTTTCAAAGTGTTAGAACAAGTAGGCAATAATGCTTATGAACTTGGTCTACCTCCATACAAGTGCGTTAACTCAATGGTGAATGTGGAGAATCTGAAACTCTACGAGCCATCCATGCTTGATGAGAAAAATAAGGGGAAATTCTATCATAGAAGACTTAGCACCAGATTCTTAGGCAAAGTCAAGGTTGCCAAAGCGTAGAGCGGAGCAGAAGTGTCACTAGTGCCATTTTCCAAAAAACCTTAAGAGCAGAGCATCCCGAGAGCATATATACATATTGCATTTATATTCAAAAAAACATGCAAAATGCCAAATTAGTTGCAAAATATATGAAAACATGCATATTTGTACATTAATGAAGATAGAAATGGCATTCATAGTACATTAATGATTAACCATTCGAACATCAACCATCTAGATTCTAGCAATTTCAAACAAATATACAAATTTTTAAGCCATATAATAGAAAGTATACCATTATCTTATAGAATGAAATAGGTTATCTAGCAACTGTCAACATGACAAAATAGTTATGTTTATAAAATAGGCCATCTACACACTAAAGTATGAAGACCAAAATGTCCAAAACATTAAACTAAGCTAGTTGCTAAATACTATGAATCTATCATCTATAACATATAAAGTAGTGAAAAAGGAGAAACAATTCTTCTAATATCTATGATTCTATCTACTATTCCTTCCTCCTTACACCACCACGACTGATGCATGAGCCTCCACATAGTAGTAGTGGAGCCGAAGGAGGACAAAATTGTGAAGCAGATGGAAGCAAAAATGAAGATGAAGCCCCTACTGTTGTAGTTGATGCTAGACATGCGGACCATGGCAGTGGATGGGGATGGCATCTGAACACAATCATCATCATCCATAAGAGCATTCTCCAAGTACTCCTCGGGACCGGAGCGTCTCAGGAACATTTTATATATATATATATATATATATATATATATATATATATATATATATATATATATATATATATATATATATATGCATTTATATTCAAAAAACAAATCATGCAAAATGCCAAATTAGTTGTATAATATATGAAAACATTCATATTTGTGCTACTTGTAGATGAATACTACATTATTATGAAGTTACAAATGTCATCCATATTACATTAATGATTAATCATTTGAGCCTCAACCATCTAGCAATGTTCCACCATCGCTTATATCAGGATCCTCATCATTGGTATCATCCTTCATCCTTTGCCTCTTGTCTAGCCTTTGCCTCTACCTCGATCATCTAGGGACATCAGTCAACACCACCCAATTTTGATGAAACTGCCTAATCCGAACCTTAAAATATGGTAGAAAAAGCTTAACATGCCTAACCAATTATTTTCGTTTAAGTGAAGGGTACATTTTTGCTAAAGCCGTGATAGAGGAGTTCAACAATCAACACCACCAACATCGGGGTACCTAAAGGGCTTGGTGCTCTTGATTAAATGTCAATCGGATACCCTCCTACGTGACAAAATCCGATGAAAATGTTGCAATCCCACCAATTCTGAAATCCTGTAAACTATTAAGTCTATTGAACTTTGAATGGAATATGAAATTCTACTTTCTCCATATGAAGTCTATTGAGGATGGAAGCACTCTCAAACATCCTGAGACAATTAATGGTAATGTTAAAAATTTAAGTAAAAGTTGACATTTCATTTATCTTTCCTTAGGTATTTCCTTTGTCTTTCTTTTGAAAGATAAAGGAAATGCCAAAAGAAAGATAAAGGAAATGTCAACTTTTACTTTAAGAATTTAACATTACCATTCATTGCCAGCATTTCTCGTCAAACCTACTGAAAAACCACAATGTTTATGCTTGATAATATCATGCATCAAAAGATTCAATGTGTCCAAGGAGCACCTAGGGAGCACGCTCCTTGCTCCCAAAGCATCCCAGGGAATGCCACACTCCCCACAAGAGAAAGAAGCATCCCAGGGAACCCTAGAACGCGCTCTTTGGACGCTCCCACTCAGAGCACAGTTCCACGGTGGGAGTGCCCCTTAGGGGGACACTCCCAATAACACTAAGTAGAGTTAGCAGAAGATATTTTTTTTTGCAGAAGAAGTCCAAAACAACTAGAGTGGGGGCAACATGAATGCTAGGAGGTTAGGTTAAAAGGACAACTACCAAGCCAGGCCAAGTGGTACTCCAAGGAAAATGTTGATGGAAGTTTTCCTCATCTCCTTTAGTATAATCTTTTGGGGACCATAAGTCTCCAAAAATAAGGAGGTTGATCCAAAATCAATCATTATGTAATTTGTCATCCATTCTGGCGCTTTTTGGGGTGGAAAATCAAAGCCATGGCCTTATCAAGCCCGTTTTAAGGGTCAAACTTGATTCGATGATTTGGAGTCCTAAAAATTTCAAAGCTTGTTTCAAGCATTGAATATTTGTTTTTGGGGTCAACACTTTGCTAATGAAATTCCCGGCCCCTTTACGTATCCTACTCATCGAGAGCTTTCCCACTATCCAAAAAGCACCATAGTTGGAGTTTGTATAAGGTAGTTATGCCTAAAGCAATTTGACTTATGCTTTGACCACTGCAATGCCAAGTGGATGTCATGACAACTCTTGTTACTCGCAAATGTGCAGCTAGTCACATGTGCAGTTCAAAGAAGATTCTAAAGGATCCAAAACCCTAACCTTAATTGAGAATTGGGGAATGCAAAAGCCCTAACCCTAGACAACCATCAAAACATGTAAAAAATTGAGCCACATGGAAAGATAGTGGTTTTCTTCCTATTGTATGATTTTTTGTTCATAGTTGATTTTTTGTTCCATAGTTGAGCAGAGCAAAGGAGTGGGATATCATAAAAGAATAGAGGAAGAAGTCAATCTTGTAGCAGCCTATCACGGGCCACAGTGTCTATTGCACTCCATTGTGAGACAATCTTTCTTTGTATTTTGCATTATAATCTGAAAAGTAATGAGCAAGGCACGGTCCTTATTTCTTGTTGGATTTTCCGACATTGAATTGCCCATGGTACATCTTCTGTCCAATTTGTTAATGGAATGCTCTATCTTTACTGTTGTATCTTTTCTCTCATGTTCTCAGTTTATTTCAATATTTTGAGCAGTATGCTTCTAATGCCACATCTCAATCATAAGTAATAGTTTCATAGTAGAATACAACCTTGTGGTAAGCATCTTGAGATCTGTTCTGACAAACTGTCCAGTGGAATATCCATGGCAGTTTACAGACCAGAAACATATCCATAACACATTGTATATTCTATGGTGTCACCTTAATACAAGATGTAAGGAGATGCAATTATCAACCATCATTTATCCATCCACGCTTGCATCACGCAACAAGATTATAAGAATTTTAAAGAACATAGAAAGGAAAAATAGTGAGCTCCGCTGTGTATCCTAGACTGCTGAACAAAACATAAGAAAAAAAAACGACCACGATTACTTCAGAGCCCAATGGGTTCATATTAGTATCTCACATTTGGTGGACTCGTCCTTATGCCATTCATGCAGACAACATAACTCCAACCTCTGTAGAGGGATTAGGTTCTATATGTCATAATCAAGCTAAAACAACAGCCAATGAGCTGAGACAACAACAGAAAAATAAGCTCTATCCACAATCTGAAACCAACATATGGAACCACATAAAAATAAGCTCTATCCATGGGGCAAATATTGCATGAACCCCTACAGCAAGGTGTAAAGATTCAAATTTATCGCAGATTGACTAAACTTATAACAGCATATTCCCTACATAACTATTTAAGGACAAGTTAGCATCTCAATCAATTCGTATGAATAACAGACTACAACTTATAGAACAAAATGGCTAATTGTGGAAGCAAGGCCCATCTTGTGGCTAACGAACATACCAGAAATACAACTGAGAGAATTCTTTGATGCCTTGTTAAGCCAGAAATGTCGAGGTTTTGTCCTGTAGTTTTAGTAGGCTCTTGGCTTTGCTGCGTGATTTCTGCAGGCCTTCTCCTCAAACCATATAACGATTCCGAAAATGAAGCATCTGAAAAATAAGAAAAATGACAAGGTTATTCTCAGAAAAGCTTCAAAATATCAGTACTCTGGAAAAACAACAAATATGAATACTAGAAAAAAGAACATTTCATTCCAAAAGATCTCTGATTCTCTCGCCATAGTTCAGCTCAGAGAATACTTTTGCTTGCTAATTAGAAGATCTGTTTTGCAGTATCACTTTTTCAAAATCCAAGGTTTTTACACATGAAGATTATGTTCTTCCATTTGGCTGAAAAGGGGATCATTCATCCTTTTTACTTTAAATCTTCAATGCAATGCAATAAATACTAGTGTTTGTTAGCAATATGTATCGCATTTTTTACTTGCAACAGATGTTAACATATAGAATGATTGGTATGCAATTGCTGTCATTCAAGATAAGTTCTCATTTCCAACTCTTAATCAGCATTTCCTTATAGACAGTAAGATATGTAAAGAGGTTGCAAGGAACAATACCAAATGAAAAAAAATGTATATAAGCATAGATAGGCAAAAGCATACATGTTTTTCCTATAAAAATAAGCACCATACCACTCCCATCCTTGTCTGATAAATAATAAGTATCCATCCATGTCTGAGAAAACCAATAAAATCTAACAGATACCGAAATTCCAATATCTACAGGCTCTCCCTCATTCATACTAATTCATAGGATCTCAATGTTGTGACCTCAACTCCAACAAATAAAATCAATTTGCTATAGTGATTTAGACAACATAAGATACGGCTACCAAGGTAATTGTAGCAGACATAAGCCCAGCTTGCTAACCAACAACCTCCTTGTAGTTTGTTTTGTTAAACAGTACAAATCTCAATAGAAAAGACACAGTAAATATGGCAAACAAACTCAATCTGAATAGAATTAGAACAACGCATTAACTCCCACAAACATCCAATGAGTTTACCATATTTCACATGTTTAAAAACAAGTTGAAACTATTTTTCATACCCAATTCTTCCCCTTGCAAATATCCCTTCTCAATACATGGTAGTACCCAGTTGTAAGAATATACATGATCACCATGCCATGTTCCTAGCTCTCTGAAGTGAAGGAAATCCACCCTCAATAGACGGAGGGTGCATTAACTCCCCCACAAACATCCAATGAGTTTACTGTATTTCATATGTTTCGAAAACAAGTTGAAACAATTTTCTATACCCAATTCCTAACCTAGCAAATACCCCTTCTCAATACATGGTACTAGGTAGTATCCAGTGGTAAGATAAGATAATTTTATTAATGTCCAACAAATGACCGCAAAAGTAGATCAATGGGACTAAACAATACATCCAGTGTGAGTACAATGTAGGAGTGCAAAAGCAGCTCCCATAAAATGAGAAAGATATAGAAAAGAAAACAGAAAGTATAGTCTAGGAACTAGGTAAATATCCGACTAGGCTAAGCCCTAGGCCTAATAAAATCCAAAATAAAGTGCATAAAACAATGTCATAAGTGCAGTGATACAAAGTGAGAGTGTCCATAGTAGCAGTTGGACAACTCAAAACTAGCGGAGGGAGAGATATCTGACACTCTGAAAATCAGGCCAATGAGGTCAATGTATCCTGGATATGATGACCGATGACGAGGGGGGCGACAGGGATCGCACTGGCTCACTATCGAAGTCCTCGAGTACCATAAGGGAATCCAGCTACATGACCTTGGGGGTGATGTACGAGCGAGGAAGCTCGGTTCTCCTACCATATGTGGTCGCAGAAAAGAAGCTCTGAATAGATCTCTGACTGCTTTGCTAGGGTTGGGAGTCAATCCAACGAGCGAGAGGTGCCCTGCTCTAAAACGGTTCGGGGATGAACCCTCTGTCACTATGAGGATGTGTGGTCAGATGTATGGGTCTGTACCTCTAAGCCAGTCTCAAACATATCGGTCGATCTCCCAGGGGGAGAGGCTAAGAGGAGACCCGAGGTCTCACCACTCTACGATCTGAAGTACTTTGGAGCTCAGGTTGTCGTTTGTTACTTCGTTCTGATGGAAGGGCGTGGAATTAAGAGGTGATCCTTTTGGTCTGCCCCGGGTGCGGGGGGGCATGCAAGAGATGGGATCTGTGATTGAGAATCTCCCTAATGAAAAGAGCTAGACACCTCTGGTCCTGATATCAAAAGAAAGTAGAGAGGGAGCCCCCTGAGTCCCTATAGAGGCAATAGTAACGTCCTCTAATCTCATAGTATACAGATCACCGAAAAATGAGGTGCCTCTCTATTTCTGGCTCCTATAGGTGACATAGATGGTAGACCTTATCAGAGTGTGGGATATGGTGATCGGTCTCTACTTGGAATCGATGAGAACCAACCCGGAGTTGACCCAGAGGGATCCTGAGTGAGTGCATCCAATGTCTGTACGTGTATGGGGGGTGGGCAATGATACCATCCTGCAATTCGAGAAAGTGCTCTAAATAGAAAGACATCTTCGGGCCTAGGCTCGTCGAGAGTGAAGTCCGAGTGACCTAAATATATAATCTATATATGTCCTCTTTGATGTCTCGATTCATAATCTGTCTGGTCGGCAAGAGATGGACCGATGCATCTAAGCAGTACCTGAAAGGGGGAAGGCACTTTGGGGAGATGGTCATCGACTGTAGAAGCTGGGACGCCTCTAAAAACCAACCTCATGTGCGGCCTGTCGAGTGATCCGAGGCGAGGGCCTCTGAGGAGCAAAGTGCAAGATAGGGGTACCACTCTCTCCTAATAGCAGAGTCCCTGAAAGATTTGACTCTATGAATGAAGGAGATCAAGCGAAAGATAACCTCGAGGCAAAATGGTTGGACACCAAACTGTTAATTTTCTTAAGCTCATATCTGATCTCTACTTCCAATAAAAAATAAATTTCAGATGCATGCATGCACAGAAAACAATAAAATTCTAGATCTGATTTTTATGAACAGAAATACACTGAGCTTATTAACAACACATGCACAGTGGAAAAATTGCAAACCAATCACACATTTGAGACAGATAAGTTTGGGTAAACACCCCTGGAAAAACCCCAAAGGGAAAACCAACAAAATGAGGGTTTTTATTGAGTTGGCCCACAAAGAAGAATTCTGAAAATTATTACAGCAATTAATGAACTTGTACTTAGCTCAACAATCTTGAAAATCGTGCCACAAAAATCTGCCTAGGAATCCATGTGGAGCTAGAACATAAATCTGCCTCGATTTGCATGCAGCCTACCTTGGGATTTGCACCCAACTTACATGCTTTTCTGTTGTATGGATATCTACTGCACGGATCTCTGTTCTACGGATCTGCCTTGGGAATCGTGCCCAATCTGTACGTTGAAATATGTTGTATGGATCTGTCTAGGGAAGTGTGCCATGCCTTGGGAAATGTGCCCAACCTTGGGAAATGTGTCCTCCTGCCCTCTATAATTTTCCACCAGTTGCAAACTTTTTCTCTTCTCTTCACCTCTCCAACTCTCACCTATCACAATGAGTCGATTTTCCTTTCTCTGGCTTCTTTTACCTCTATATCTCCAACCTCGTAATCATCACCTCGATCTACGAACGAGATTGACTTAGATCTACAGTCACGATATAATCTAAAGTTCTCTTAAATTTACTTTATGAACTTTAGTTAAGCCAACATTAATTAATGTGCCTTTTGATAAAAGTCACTTTATAAAAATAAAGTGAGCCTGAGAAAGTTATCAGACGACTTCTGCATGCTTCAACTCTGAGCCACTGCAGAAGCACTTGTCCGAGTTACCATAATTTAACACACACTCTGCCAGAATAATGGACTCTGGAACTATACGCTTGCATCTGATGATGTGCATGAGAAGCAAGGTCTAAACTCTCTCCAACTGAGCCTAATTTGTCTGTATCAAGCTTGGTCCCCAGATGTTCGAGCCATAGAGTACTGTGGGCCTGATAATCGCCTCCATCAGGTAGTGTTTGGAGGAGATGTCCTAAAACTAACCTTGGAAGCACTGTCTCTCGATGAGGGCTAGGGACCCATACCCTTTGTTGAGTCGAGGCTGGAGGGCTTGCCACATACCAAAACAAGGCCCAGTGAATTGGACCCCCAGGTAGGTGTAAGTTGTGTTGATCTCAATCTCTTCCCCCTTGAAGGAGAAGTGCAAGTCTGTGAGAGGGTGTTTGGATGCATTGAAGATCATGACCTTGGTTTTTCCCAAGTTGATCATCAACTATTGGAGGTCACAAAAAGTGGCTAGGGCATCAATCTACCTCTGTAGGCCCTCAGGAGTAGAGGCCAACAACATCAGATCATCCGTGAAAAGGAGCAGCGATATCAGCACCTGACGAAGGAGACAGTCATATCCATCCTGGATGTGGTCGTGGAGGAAAGATTCTAGCTCATCAATATAGATCCCAAAAAGAGTCGACGAGAGTGGGCATCCCTACTTTACCCTAATGGTACTCTGAATAAAGTTGGAGATGTCGTGAGCCAACTTGAGACATCCCAAAAGTGACTTATACAATCTCATGATGGCTGCTAGGAGGTTCTCAGATATGTTGATGTCGCAAAGTCTCTGAAATAGAGCCTCTCATGGCACTATGTCAAAAGCTTTCTGAAAGTCTACAAAACAACAGTAAACCTTCGAAGAGTGATGACAAGCCTCCTCAATAATGGCTCTGAGTGTGAAAATATGATCGATCATCTGGTAACCTGGGCGGAAACAGGCTTGTCCCTTAGCTCTGAGATGACAACTCTCCAAATCATCAGAAAGTCATTGATGTAGAGCCGTGGCATAAAGTTTGGATGTCCCACCATGATAGTCCTGTAATTGTTTGGATCAGAGCTATTCCTTGATTTGTGAATAGGATGAATGATGTGCCTTGTCCAAGGGTGAGGGAAACCTACGCATCCCACATGATTAAATAAATCGACAATATGTGAGTCAAGAGATCGAATGCCCTACATAAGGAATTCAGCCTAGAGGCCTTCTTGATTTGTTGTTTTGTTGGTACTAATAGCTCTGGTTGCTCGCCTGATGTCTCTCTCAGAGAAAAGGTGGCATTCCGCAAAACCATGTTGGTAGAAAGCAAGATAACATCAAGAAATCCTTCAGGAACTTGGCAGCAAACTCGTTCATCTAAGTTTCTGTAGAGACTACTACCTACTTTTGATGTTACTTCCCTTTACCCTTCTTCTTATTTGGACACTTTGATGCATAATGACTATGCTTATGACAAATGAAGCACTTGATTTTACTCAATCCCTTATTTCCTGGTTGTGACGTTGACTGCTCACTCTTTCCCTTACCCTTGCTAGGTCCTTACCTCTGCCCTTATTTGTCTGACCAAATAGGGCTAGGTTTTCATCACCACCCTTCTTGCCAGCCTTCGACTCCATCTGAATCTCCTCCTGGATACAGTCATCCCATAGCCTTTCAAGGTTAAGAAGGTTCTCGCGAGCACAGATACTTTGACAAATGGTTCCCATGAAACTGGGAATCCATTCAGTGCCATGTTCACCAACTCTGCATCTGCAACCTTCTCCCCAACCACTGCAAGTTGATCATGAATCTACATGACCTTCATAAGGTAACTGGTGACTGAATTTGATCTAGTCATCTCTATGTATCTAAGTTTGTTCCACAATATCATATTCCTGTTTATGTTTTCACTCTAGTAGAGGCTAACCAATGCATCGAACATTTCCTCTGTTGTCTTATTCTCAAATATATGAGGGATCAAATGATCCTTTATGGAATCCATGATCATCTGCTTGGCCTTCACATCCTTCTTCTTGTGAACTGCCATCTGTTGTGAATCTGTAGGCTAAGGCACAACATCCTTGACAATATCCCAGAGATCATTCTCTTCTAATAAGAGTGTAACTCGAACTTTCCATGACAGGAAATTTAAGGCACCATCCAGTCTATCCTTGAACTGAAGGCTCGTTGAGGCCATCTCTAAGATCTAATGCACAAACTCTCATATATAAAAATTGTTCTTTAAAAGAAATATTGAAACCCTCTAACTATTGGTCCTTCTTTCCAGCAGTTGATTTACCACTGTAAATCCTTGAGAATCCCAATCAGAGAAATTTCTCTGATACCATGTCAATTTTTCAAGCTAGGTGACTGCTGTCCTAATGTTCTTTCATTAAATAACTCAAAACAAAATTTATTTAACAGCAGAAAATTAAATTTATGAACATTGCATCCATTACACAATAGCTGAAAAGAACAGAGAAATAAATAAAACACATACACAGGGAATTCTCCTTCAAAAAAGTTTTTCATTCCTCTGATCAAAACTTACAAGGTGAGTCAACAACCCATCTTTTTCTTGAATGTGACTTTGCAAAACAGGTCTAGTAGCATACATTAGCAGGTTTAAATCCCAAGCGTTGCAAACCCAACAATTGGATTAATTTATTTGATCAATGGGCTAAGCATTATCAAGGAACATTTGTTAAATTTATAAGCAGCTGCAAGAGCCATTCTCCT